>JAFFJZ010000019.1:5907500-5910000 GCA_018340375.1 Gonatopus flavifemur
GAAACGCGCTCGAACTTGCACACAATTTGAATGACATTTTGATTTAAACATGAATGATCTTGAGTGATCTCAAGTAAGTTATTAACGTTCGATAAACCCTTTATAATCATCGAATGATGTAAAAACGGTGAATTCGAATAAATTCATCATTGTTCAATGTTGTGGTTGGGATAAGTCGAAAACACATTCTTCAGAAGGATCATTTGAAACGGCCGAGGATTGATCTAACATACATTGATTCTCGATCAATTAGAATACAGGATTCGGAATCCAATCTCTTGTGTTAAACTTACTAATCAAACCGTTCAAATTGGGTATCGGATGAATGAAAATTCTCATGTTTTCTTTTTTACATGAAAATTCTGATTGAAAACGAGTAGTTATACTTTTTTCTCCCACTTGAATCCCTATCCCTACGAAATAACACTATTTTACATTTGTCTGCGTAATAAAAATCATTACTGAAATTACAACTTTCACCTACAGCATATCGTGATAAGAATTCATGACAATAATCAATTTTTCCACTGTGTCGACGAATTCAATCGGATGAACGAGTACTCCATATGACAAAGCTTTTTGGAAAGTTGGTGCCGCATTCGTTGACAATTCAACAAAAACTGTATTCACCAGATTTGACTCCCTCCGACTATTTTACCTCTTCAGAAATTTGAAACAATTTCTTCGTTGGTCGAATCCCGTGGCCCGGTTCCTATGGCCCGCGGGAGCCCTCGACGACTTTGCCGTTCGATTCCCGTGGCCCGCGGACACCTCGGTTCCTGTGGCCCGCGGACACCTCGGTTCCTGTGGCCCGCGGATACCTCGGTTCCTGTGGCCCGCGGGAGCCCTCGGTTCCTATGGCCCGCGGATACCTCGGTTCCTGTGGCCCGCGAGAGCCCTTCGACGACTTTGTCGTACGATTCCCGTGGTCCGGTTCCTGTGGCCCGCGGATACCTCGGTTCCTGTGGCCCGCGGACAGCTCGGTTCCTATGGCCCGCGGGACCCCTTCGACGACTTTGTCGTTCGATTCCCGTGGCCCGGTTCCTGTGGCCCGCGGACAGCTCGGTTCCTATGGCCCGCGGATACCTCGGTTCCTGTGGCCCGCGAGAGCCCTTCGACGACTTTGTCGTACGATTCCCGTGGTCCGGTTCCTGTGGCCCGCGGATACCTCGGTTCCTGTGGCCCGCGGACAGCTCGGTTCCTATGGCCCGCGGGACCCCTTCGACGACTTTGTCGTTCGATTCCCGTGGCCCGGTTCCTGTGGCCCGCGGACAGCTCGGTTCCTATGGCCCGCGGATACCTCGGTTCCTGTGGCCCGCGAGAGCCCTTCGACGACTTTGTCGTACGATTCCCGTGGCCCGGTTCCTGTGGCCCGCGGATACCTCGGTTCCTGTGGCCCGCGGACAGCTCGGTTCCTATGGCCCGCGGGACCCCTTCGACGACTTTGTCGTTCGATTCCTGTGGCCCGCGGATACCTCGGTTCCTGTGGCCCGCGGAGCCCTCGGTTCCTATGGCCCGCGGATACCTCGGTTCCCGTGGCCCGCGGACAGCTCGGTTCCTATGGCCCGCGGATACCTCGGTTCCTGTGGCCCGCGGACACGTCGGTTCCTGTGGCCCGCGGATACCTCGGTCCCGATGACGCCCGTCAAGAGCGTCGATGCCACTCAATTCTTCAAGGGAACAACAACATCTCATCTTCCCAAGATATCAAGGATGAGCAATTGAGAAAAGGGAAGAAGGGGAGAAAAAAAGGAAGAAGGATCAAAGTGATTTCACCGAGGACCCGTGCGAAATCGATTGGTCCGACAGTCAAGCTCACGGCCCAATTCACGTCTGTCGCCGACTCCGCGGCAGGCATCTCGGTATATGTAATGATGAACCGTGCCTCGTCGCGGGACACATTGAGTTATACGGATATTGAAAAGGACGCGTAGAGGTCACTCAAGGAGGACTTCGTGTATCCAAGCCAATATCAAGTAATATTATATGTCAATGATATAACAATGATTATTAATCATCATCATTATTATTATTGCCAACACAGCAATGCCACGGGTCGGTGTCTCAGACCGAATGGCCCATACGTGGCGAGCGTCGTTCGACGTTGGATTATGCCGACGATTGAGCTACTCCGTTCATACCGTTGTAGTAGTCATCTATCGGTCGCACTCACAGAGCACAAAATCAATGACTCCAAGAGTTCCGAGCGAGAATATTATATTCAATCGCAAAGAACACACGGTCGTTAACGGCCGTGTGTATCCTCAGACTAGGTCCGTCACGAAGATCCAAGCATGACATTTATATATCATGTACACATGATATTTTGGTCATTCAATCTTGGATCGTGGCGTCATATTTGACCTAAGTTGTAAAAGTGTTCGAGAAGTTTTGATACGAATCTCTCGTGCTTGAGAGAAATAATAACATGAAACATTAAACAGTGTCTCTGGACGACGCGCGCGTAAAATCCCTCGTGATTTTCGTGTTAGCGTTCAGT
>JAFFJZ010000019.1:5912500-5915000 GCA_018340375.1 Gonatopus flavifemur
GGACGATCCTTTGAATCACGGACGCGTGCGTCTTGTTGTCAATAATTTTCTTTTTTTTTCTTCTCGCTCGAATGCCCTTTCCCTCTTCTCGTCTTTTAGACGGAGATCTCCCCATCGATTCCCGTTCGAGGTACCTCTATTTTGCCGTAGACGATCGAGCCTTGGAATGAGATTTCGATTTCGTTCCTCCGTCGTCGGCGGTCCCGTCCGTCTTATCGACGGTCGGTCTCGGTTTGTTCAATTCCACCGATTCGATTCGATTTTCATTTTCTGAGAATTCACGATCGTAACTACGGAAGAATTGCCCGAGAGAATTTTGAGAACGAAACGAGACAATCTTGAAAAGTTATTCCCTTCCAACGACACGAACGCTCTTCGTCGAGTGATCGCGAGGAAGAAGGAGAATCGAAATAACGATATGCTATTACCTGAACGGTGGATCACTTGGCTCGTGGGTCGATGAAGAACGCAGCTAATTGCGCGTCAACTTGTGAACTGCAGGACACATGAACATCGACATTTCGAACGCACATTGCGGTCCACGGATACAATTCCCGGACCACGCCTGGCTGAGGGTCGTTTATGTACCATAAAACTGCTTAATGAGCGAGTACGCCTTGTTCGTCGTCGATAATGATCGATGACGAGCCTTACTCGTTCATACGAGCGAATATTGAACGTTCGTTCATGACCGGAGGAATGTGAATATATTCCGGTGTAGCACGTCGTTCGAAAAGATTTGAATTCGAAAGGAAAGAAAAGAAGGAAAGAAGAAAAAGGTTGAAGGGGGAAACCTCTCATCCATTTTTTTTCTTTTTTTCTCTACATCTCTCTCTCTCTCTCCAGTTGGGAAGATATTTCACGAGGATTGAACGAGAATGTGAAATGTCCTTCCGTCGTGCGAGAGAGACGACGACTGACGACGCGTTATAATTTGTTCGACCCCGGGAGCCTTTTGTGCGCTGCGCATCGTGTATATGAATTGTCATATATACGTCCAGACGTGCGAGAGGGAAAAAAAAATTCCCGATCGAACAAAGAGCGTGTGTGTTGTCGTTGCTCGTCGCGAGAGTGAGGCCGAGGTGGTGGTACGGCAGAGCCGACCGTCGCGTCAATGAGCTTCTTGGGAGGGTAGAACGAGGTTATAAGAATCGCGTTCTACTTTCGATCGAAAGGGCGGACCGACGGGCTCGTTGAAAGGTTCTTCCAACGATGTACCACCAGAACCAATCGCGTCTCATCCAACACCGGAGGAGAGAAACAAAAAAATTCAATACGACGACCTCAGAGCAGGCGAGATTACCCGCTGAATTTAAGCATATTACTAAGCGGAGGAAAAGAAACTAACAAGGATTTCCTAAGTAGCGGCGAGCGAACAGGAAATAGCCCAGCACTGAATCCCGCGGTTCTGCCGCTGGGAAATGTAGTGTTCGGGAGGGTCCGTTCATCCCGAGACGTCGTGCCGAGTCCAAGTCCATCTTGAATGGGGCCATTTACCCGTAGAGGGTGCCAGGCCCGTAGCGACCGGAACGCGTCTCTGGAGGACCTCTCCTTAGAGTCGGGTTGCTTGAGAGTGCAGCTCTAAGTGGGTGGTAAACTCCATCTAAGGCTAAATACGACCACGAGACCGATAGCGAACAAGTACCGTGAGGGAAAGTTGAAAGAACTTTGAAGAGAGAGTTCAAGAGTACGTGAAACCGTTCAGGGTAAACCTGAGGAACCCAAAAGATCGAACGGGAGATTCATCGTCAACGGGGCAGACCTCGCTGGGGTGTTCGATGATCGCTGGGCTTTCGGGTCCGTGCGGCACGAGGCCCCGGTGTCAAGTATTGTCACGTCGGCGTGCACTTCTCCCCTTGTAGAACGTCGTGACCCGTTGGGTGTCGGTCTACGGTCCGGGTGGATGCCTGTCTTGTACGTTTCGGCGAACGAGATAGAACCCCGGTTTCCCGACCGGCTGCTCGGCGGTACTCCCACGGTATCGGGCCGCAATCGAACGATGCGTCCAGGCCCGCCACAAGCGCGGTCAGTATCTCCCGGAGGTTTGCGGACTCTGCGCCGTCCCCGGGCCTGGCCAGCTGTTGGTAGGCGGTGTCCTCGGACTGGCCCAGTTGTGCACTCGTTGCACAATATTTGAATACCGGTCGGCGACGCTACTGCTTTGGGTACTCTCAGGACCCGTCTTGAAACACGGACCAAGGAGTCTAACATGTGCGCGAGTCATTGGGACTTTGAAGCCTAAAGGCGCAATGAAAGTGAAGATCGGTCTAGCGCCGATCGAGGGAGGATGGGCCGCGTCGAGATGCGGCTCCGCACTCCCGGGGCGTCTCGTTCTCATTGCGAGAGGAGGCGCACCCAGAGCGTACACGTTGGGACCCGAAAGATGGTGAACTATGCCTGGTCAGGACGAAGTCAGGGAAACCCTGATGGAGGTCCGTAGCGATTCTGACGTGCAAATCGATCGTCGGAACTGGGTATAGGGGCGAAAGACTAATCGAAC
>JAFFJZ010000019.1:5920000-5925000 GCA_018340375.1 Gonatopus flavifemur
TGATCTAACATACATTGATTCTCGATCAATTAGAATACAGGATTCGGAATCCAATCTCTTGTGTTAAACTTACTAATCAAACCGTTCAAATTGGGTATCGGATGAATGAAAATTCTCATGTTTTCTTTTTTACATGAAAATTCTGATTGAAAACGAGTAGTTATACTTTTTTCTCCCACTTGAATCCCTATCCCTACGAAATAACACTATTTTACATTTGTCTGCGTAATAAAAATCATTACTGAAATTACAACTTTCACCTACAGCATATCGTGATAAGAATTCATGACAATAATCAATTTTTCCACTGTGTCGACGAATTCAATCGGATGAACGAGTACTCCATATGACAAAGCTTTTTGGAAAGTTGGTGCCGCATTCGTTGACAATTCAACAAAAACTGTATTCACCAGATTTGACTCCCTCCGACTATTTTACCTCTTCAGAAATTTGAAACAATTTCTTCGTTGGTCGAATCCCGTGGCCCGGTTCCTATGGCCCGCGGGAGCCCTCGACGACTTTGCCGTTCGATTCCCGTGGCCCGCGGACACCTCGGTTCCTGTGGCCCGCGGACACCTCGGTTCCTGTGGCCCGCGGATACCTCGGTTCCTGGTGCCCGCGGTAGCCCTCGGTTCCTATGGCCCGCGGATACCTCGGTTCCTGTGGCCCGCGAGAGCCCTTCGACGACTTTGTCGTACGATTCCCGTGGTCCGGTTCCTGTGGCCCGCGGATACCTCGGTTCCTGTGGCCCGCGGACAGCTCGGTTCCTATGGCCCGCGGGACCCCTTCGACGACTTTGTCGTTCGATTCCCGTGGCCCGGTTCCTGTGGCCCGCGGACAGCTCGGTTCCTATGGCCCGCGGATACCTCGGTTCCTGTGGCCCGCGAGAGCCCTTCGACGACTTTGTCGTACGATTCCCGTGGTCCGGTTCCTGTGGCCCGCGGATACCTCGGTTCCTGTGGCCCGCGGACAGCTCGGTTCCTATGGCCCGCGGGACCCCTTCGACGACTTTGTCGTTCGATTCCCGTGGCCCGGTTCCTGTGGCCCGCGGACAGCTCGGTTCCTATGGCCCGCGGATACCTCGGTTCCTGTGGCCCGCGAGAGCCCTTCGACGACTTTGTCGTACGATTCCCGTGGCCCGGTTCCTGTGGCCCGCGGATACCTCGGTTCCTGTGGCCCGCGGACAGCTCGGTTCCTATGGCCCGCGGGACCCCTTCGACGACTTTGTCGTTCGATTCCTGTGGCCCGCGGATACCTCGGTTCCTGTGGCCCGCGGGAGCCCTCGGTTCCTATGGCCCGCGGATACCTCGGTTCCCGTGGCCCGCGGACAGCTCGGTTCCTATGGCCCGCGGATACCTCGGTTCCTGTGGCCCGCGGACACGTCGGTTCCTGTGGCCCGCGGATACCTCGGTCCCGATGACGCCCGTCAAGAGCGTCGATGCCACTCAATTCTTCAAGGAACAACAACATCTCTTCTTCCCAATATTTCATGGTTGAGCAATTGATAATTGGGAAGTAGGTGAGAAATTAAGGAAGAAGGATCAAAGTGATTTCACCGAGGACCCGTGCGAAATCGATTGGTCCGACAGTCAAGCTCACGGCCCAATTCACGTCTGTCGCCGACTCCGCGGCAGGCATCTCGGTATATGTAATGATGAACCGTGCCTCGTCGCGGGACACATTGAGTTATACGGATATTGAAAAGGACGCGTAGAGGTCACTCAAGGAGGACTTCGTGTATCCAAGCCAATATCAAGTAATATTATATGTCAATGATATAACAATGATTATTAATCATCATCATTATTATTATTGCCAACACAGCAATGCCACGGGTCGGTGTCTCAGACCGAATGGCCCATACGTGGCGAGCGTCGTTCGACGTTGGATTATGCCGACGATTGAGCTACTCCGTTCATACCGTTGTAGTAGTCATCTATCGGTCGCACTCACAGAGCACAAAATCAATGACTCCAAGAGTTCCGAGCGAGAATATTATATTCAATCGCAAAGAACACACGGTCGTTAACGGCCGTGTGTATCCTCAGACTAGGTCCGTCACGAAGATCCAAGCATGACATTTATATATCATGTACACATGATATTTTGGTCATTCAATCTTGGATCGTGGCGTCATATTTGACCTAAGTTGTAAAAGTGTTCGAGAAGTTTTGATACGAATCTCTCGTGCTTGAGAGAAATAATAACATGAAACATTAAACAGTGTCTCTGGACGACGCGCGCGTAAAATCCCTCGTGATTTTCGTGTTAGCGTTCAGTCCGTTGCGACAACGTGCTTTCGAGCGAGTTTGTATACCTCTCTGTTGTAACAAACCCTCCCAAGCTCCTGGTTGATCCTGCCAGTAGTCATATGCTTGTCTCAAAGATTAAGCCATGCATGTCTCAGTGCATGCCGAATTAAGGTGAAACCGCGAATGGCTCATTAAATCAGTTATGGTTCCTTAGATCGTACCCACATTTACTTGGATAACTGTGGTAATTCTAGAGCTAATACATGCAAACCAGAGTTCCAACCAGAGATGGAAGGAACGCTTTTATTAGATCAAAACCAATCGGTGGCGGGTGCTCATGCACTCGTCCACCGTTTACCTTGGTGACTCTGAATAACTTTGTGCTGATCGCATGGTCTCGCACCGGCGACGCATCTTTCAAATGTCTGCCTTATCAACTTTCGATGGTAGGTTCTGCGCCTACCATGGTTGTAACGGGTAACGGGGAATCAGGGTTCGATTCCGGAGAGGGAGCCTGAGAAACGGCTACCACATCCAAGGAAGGCAGCAGGCGCGCAAATTACCCACTCCCGGCACGGGGAGGTAGTGACGAAAAATAACGATACGGGACTCATCCGAGGCCCCGTAATCGGAATGAGTACACTTTAAATCCTTTAACGAGGATCCATTGGAGGGCAAGTCTGGTGCCAGCAGCCGCGGTAATTCCAGCTCCAATAGCGTATATTAAAGTTGTTGCGGTTAAAAAGCTCGTAGTTGAATCTGTGTGCCACACTGTTGGTTCACCGCTCGCGGTGTTTAACTAGCATGATGTGGGACGTCCTACCGGTGGGCTTAGCCTTTCGGGGCGGTCCAACTAATATCCCATCGCGGTGCCCTTTATTGGCGTGTCGAGGTGGGCCGGTACGTTTACTTTGAACAAATTAGAGTGCTTAAAGCAGGCTATCTTCGCCTGAATATTGTGTGCATGGAATAATGGAATAGGACCTCGGTTCTATTTTGTTGGTTTTCGGAACCCCGAGGTAATGATTAATAGGGACAGATGGGGGCATTCGTATTGCGACGTTAGAGGTGAAATTCTTGGATCGTCGCAAGACGGACAGAAGCGAAAGCATTTGCCAAAAATGTTTTCATTAATCAAGAACGAAAGTTAGAGGTTCGAAGGCGATCAGATACCGCCCTAGTTCTAACCATAAACGATGCCAGCTAGCGATCCGCCGAAGTTCCTCCGATGACTCGGCGGGCAGCTTCCGGGAAACCAAAGCTTTTGGGTTCCGGGGGAAGTATGGTTGCAAAGCTGAAACTTAAAGGAATTGACGGAAGGGCACCACCAGGAGTGGAGCCTGCGGCTTAATTTGACTCAACACGGGAAACCTCACCAGGCCCGGACACCGGAAGGATTGACAGATTGAGAGCTCTTTCTTGATTCGGTGGGTGGTGGTGCATGGCCGTTCTTAGTTGGTGGAGCGATTTGTCTGGTTAATTCCGATAACGAACGAGACTCTAGCCTGCTAAATAGGCGTACCTTCTGGTATCTCGAAGGCCCCCGGCCCCGGTCGGGCGGTTTTACTACCAACGTACCAACAAATCTTCTTAGAGGGACAGGCGGCTTCTAGCCGCACGAGATTGAGCAATAACAGGTCTGTGATGCCCTTAGATGTTCTGGGCCGCACGCGCGCTACACTGAAGGAATCAGCGTGTCTTCCTGGCCGAAAGGTCCGGGTAACCCGCTGAACCTCCTTCGTGCTAGGGATTGGGGCTTGCAATTATTCCCCATGAACGAGGAATTCCCAGTAAGCGCGAGTCATAAGCTCGCGTTGATTACGTCCCTGCCCTTTGTACACACCGCCCGTCGCTACTACCGATTGAATGATTTAGTGAGGTCTTCGGACTAAAGCATGGGCATTGCCGATGTTGCCGGGAAGATGACCAAACTTGATCATTTAGAGGAAGTAAAAGTCGTAACAAGGTTTCCGTAGGTGAACCTGCGGAAGGATCATTAACGTTTTGCGAAAAGCAGCGTATGAGAGAAAAATCATATACAAAATACACAGATATTGAGAGAGAAGAGACACGGAGGTGTCCGAATTCGAGGAATAAATCGAAAGGGAGAGTAGAAGAGGAGGAAATATGAAAGGAGAAAGAGGAAAAAAGAAATGAAACATGAAAACGCCGTCGTCGACCGACGGGGGAATCCTCCGCCTCACGAACGAGATTTTGAACGAAGACTTCGTGTAGGACGTGTTTGGACGACCGATGGTCGGTCACGTATGCGTGTGCGTTTCTTGTAGAAAGATATGTTGTCGAGTCCACCGAATTTTCCGTGTGACATCTGGAATCGTCGACGTTGGGCAACCTCGATCGTCTTCTCGGATCCGATCCTAACGTGTTTGCGTTTGGTGGCGCGGTGCGAACGAGAGCGCCGCTAAAACGCATACACCATCCTCCACAAATGGGTGAAAAGGACGGACAGGCGATTTGAATGGGGAAACGTTCCCAAAGGTTTTTGAATGAGACTTCGCCCTCGTCTCAAGGACGATCCCTTTGAATCACGGACGCGTGCGTCTTGTTGTCAATAATTTTCTTTTTTTTTTTTCTTCTCGCTCGAATGCCCTTTCCCTCTTCTCGTCTTTTAGACGGAGATCTCCCCATCGATTCCCGTTCGAGGTACCTCTATTTTGCCGTAGACGATCGAGCCTTGGAATGAGATTTCGATTTCGTTCCTCCGTCGTCGGCGGTCCCGTCCGTCTT
>JAFFJZ010000019.1:5942500-5960000 GCA_018340375.1 Gonatopus flavifemur
AATTCCATCGGATTTCGACCCAATGGGGTGTACGGGGGTTTTTGGGGGCGCTGATTCCGAATCCAGGGACACCGAACCCAAATTCGGTACGTCTGGCCCAATACGAGGGCCCCATTGCAGGTTAGGCACTTCGGTCGTTCGTATTCATTCAGGGTTGGGTATATAGGGGTTTTTGGGGTCGCCCGATTCGAATTTGGGGCAGAAGACCGCAACTCCCCATGTGGGCCCTGATATGACGGGCCCAACATGACGAGAAAGAATGAAACACTACGGAATTCGACCGGATCCGGTATACGGGGTTTGTGTGATTGCTGATGAAGAATCCGGAGCCATAATGCCGATATCAGTCATCCCTGACCCAATATTGGGGCCCGAACATTGAAAATGGCCCCTCGCTCCTCTGGATCCGCTGCAAAGTGGGTCAATCGTGGTTGTCGGGAGTCCAGGGATCCCTTGCGAGATCGTGGACCCAGCGTGCTTGGAGTTGGGCCCAACGTCTCGGGCCCCTCTCAATGGGGGGACCCGAATTTCATCGGATTTCGACCCAATGGGGTGTACGGGGGTTTTTGGGGCGCTGATTCCGAATCCAGGGACACCGAACCCAAATTCGGTACGTCTGGCCCAATACGAGGGCCCCAACGCAGGTTAGGCACTTCGGTCGTTCGTATTCCTTCAGGGTTGGGTATATAGGGTTTTTGGGGTCGCCCGATTCGAATTTGGGGGCAGAAGACCGCAACTCCCCATGTGGGCCCTGATATGACGGGCCCAACATGACGAGAAAAAATGAAACACTACGGAATTCGACCGGATCCGGTATACGGGGGTTTTTTTGGTTGCTGATGAAGAATCCGGAGCCATAATGCCGATATCAGTCATCCCTGACCCAATATTGGGGCCCGAACATTGAAAATGGCCCCTCGCTCCTCTGGATCCGCTGCAAAGTGGGTCAATCGTGGTTGTCGTAAGTCCAGGGACCCCTTGCGAGATCGTGGACCCAGCGTGCCTGGAGTTGGGCCCAACGTCTCGGGCCCCTCTCAACGGGGGGACCCGAATTTCATCGGATTTCGACCAAATGCGGCATACGGGGGTCTCTTGGGTCGCTGATCAAGAATTCGGAGCCATAATGTCGTTATCAGCTATCCCTGACCCAGTATTCGGGCCCCAACATTGGAAATACCTCCAACAGGGAACATGAGCTTGGCCAGGGAATGCACGAAAAGGCTCCAAATTTATGAATTGGGGGGTTTTTGGGGTCGCTGACTCCGAATCCGGGGCCAGAATTCCAAAATTCGCAATAGGCGCACTGATATGACCCCCCAAAAAATGACGAAAATCCGCAATTTTGGATGGATTTTCACCAAGTTTGGTATCTGGGGGTTTTTGGGGCCGCTGGAGACAATTCCGAAGCCTGTTTTTCAAAATCCCAATCAGCGGACCCAATATGGCCCAATTCTATGTTTGTGGGGTACAGCCCATCGGGGCAGTATCATGCTTTTCGTATTCAGGGGGGCAAATGAGGAAGTGAGATAGTGGATCCCCAATTGTGGATTGGACAATTCAGGGCGTCTCAATCAACGAGAAAGGACATTGAAACGTACAAGTCCAAGCAGTTGAGGGCAGCGAATTTTCACATCAACAATTTTATACAAAAATGAGAAATCATTGAACAAACGACGTGCTTCCAAGGAAGGCAAGCTAAGTAGAGACATAATCAATGAGTAATCATGACAAGTGACGCTCAATGGACGGTCTATCTGATAGGCAGCAAAACGTAGAAACTTATGCTGAACTCTTTCCAAGTCTGTACAGTACCGAATTGGATGAGGACTCCAAATTTGAGATGCATACTCAAGATGAGGTCTAACTAAAGTACAATACAGTGTTCGAAGTGCAACAGGATTACGAAAATCTTCACGAACGCGCTTGATGAATCCGAGAGATTTCATGGAAGTAACAACTGTAGCCCGCGAACACTCCGATTCCGATGGCCCGCGGGAGCCCTCGACGACTTTGTTGTTCGATTCCGATGGCCCGCGGGAGCCGTCGACGACTTTGTCGTCCGATTCCCGTGGCCCGGTTCCGATGGCCCGCGGAAGTCCTCGGTTCCTGTGGCCCGCGGAAACCGCGGTTCCTGTGGCCCGCGGACACTTCGATTCCCCTGGCCCGGGTCCTATGGCCCGCGGAAGCCCTCGGTTCCTATGGCCCGCGGAAACCTCGGTTCCTGTGGCCCGCGGACACTTCGATTCCGATGGCCCGCGGAAGTCCTCGGTTCCTGTGGCCCGCGGAAACTTCGGTTCCTGTGGCCCGCGAATACTTCGATTCCTATGGCCCGCGGGAGCCGTCGACGACTTTGTCGTTCGATTCCCGTGGCCCGGTTCCGATGGCCCGCGGAAGTCCTCGGTTCCTGTGGCTCGCGGAAACCGCGGTTCCTGTGGCCCGCGGGAGCCCTCGACGACTTTGTTGTTCGATTCCGATGGCCCGCGGGAGCCGTCGACGACTTTGTCGTTCGATTCCCGTGGCCCGGTTCCGATGGCCCGCGGAAGTCCTCGGTTCCTGTGGCCCGCGGAAACCGTGGTTCCTGTGGCCCGCGGACACTTCGATTCCCCTGGCCCGGATCCTATGGCCCGCGGAAGCCCTCGGTTCCTATGGCCCGCGGAAACCTCGGTTCCTGTGGCCCGCGGACACTTCGATTCCGATGGCCCGCGGAAGTCCTCGGTTCCTGTGGCCCGCGGAAGTCCTCGGTTCCTGTGGCCCGCGGAAACTTCGGTTCCTGTGGCCCGCGAATACTTCGATTCCTATGGCCCGCGGGAGCCGTCGACGACTTTGTCGTTCGATTCCCGTGGCCCGGTTCCGATGGCCCGTGGAAGTCCTCGGTTCCTGTGGCCCGCGGAAACCGCGGTTCCTGTGGCCCGCGGACACTTCGATTCCCCTGGCCCGGGTCCTATGGCCCGCGGAAGCCCTCGGTTCCTGTGGCCCGTGGAAACCTCGGTTCCTGTAGCCCGCGAACACTTCGATTCCGATGGCCCCCGGAGCCCTCGACGACTTTGTTATCCGATTCCCTGGCCCGGTTCCTATGGCCCGCGGAAGCCCTCGGTTCCTGTGGCCCGCGGACACTTCGATTCCCCTGGCCCGGGTCCTATGGCCCGCGGAAGCCCTCGGTTCCTGTGGCCCGCGGAAACCGCGGTTCCTGTGGCCCGCGAACACTTCGATTCCGATGGCCCGCGGGAGCCCTCGACGACTTTGTTATCCGATTCCCCTGGCCCGGTTCCTATGGCCCGCGGAAGCCCTCGGTTCCTGTGGCCCGCGGAAGCTCTCGGTTCCTCTAGCCCGCGGAAACCTCGGTTCCTGTAGCCCGCGAACACTTCGATTCCGATGGCCCGCGGGAGCCCTCGACGACTTTGTCGTTCGATTCCCGTGCCCCGGTTCCGATGGCCCGCGGAAGCTCTCGGTTCCTGTGGCCCGCGGAAACCGCGGTTCCTGTGGCCCGCGGACACTTCGATTCCCCTGGCCCGGGTCCTATGGCCCGCGGAAGCCCTCGGTTCCTATGGCCCGCGGAAACCTCGGTTCCTGTGGCCCGCGGAAGCTCTCGGTTCCTGTAGCCCGCGGAAACCTCGGTTCCTGTAGCCCGCGAACACTTCGATTCCGATGGCCCGCGGGAGCCCTCGACGACTTTGTCGTTCGATTCCCGTGCCCCGGTTCCGATGGCCCGCGGAAGCTCTCGGTTCCTGTGGCCCGCGGAAACTCCGGTTCCTGTAGCCCGCGAACACCTCGATTCCGATGGCCCGCGGAAGCTCTCGGTTCCTGTGGCCCGCGGAAACCGCGGTTCCTGTGGCCCGCGGACACTTCGATTCCCCTGGCCCGGGTCCTATGGCCCGCGGAAGCCCTCGGTTCCTATGGCCCGCGGAAACCTCGGTTCCTGTGGCCCGCGGAAGCTCTCGGTTCCTGTAGCCCGCGGAAACCTCGGTTCCTGTAGCCCGCGAACACTTCGATTCCGATGGCCCGCGGGAGCCCTCGACGACTTTGTCGTTCGATTCCCGTGCCCCGGTTCCGATGGCCCGCGGAAGCTCTCGGTTCCTGTGGCCCGCGGAAACTCCGGTTCCTGTAGCCCGCGAACACCTCGATTCCGATGGCCCGCGGGAGCCCTCGACGACTTTGTCGTTCGATTCCCGTGCCCCGGTTCCGATGGCCCGCGGAAGCTCTCGGTTCCTGTGGCCCGCGGAAACCGCGGTTCCTGTGGCCCGCGGACACTTCGATTCCCCTGGCCCGGGTCCTATGGCCCGCGGAAGCCCTCGGTTCCTATGGCCCGCGGAAACCTCGGTTCCTGTGGCCCGCGGAAGCTCTCGGTTCCTGTAGCCCGCGGAAACCTCGGTTCCTGTAGCCCGCGAACACTTCGATTCCGATGGCCCGCGGGAGCCCTCGACGACTTTGTCGTTCGATTCCCGTGCCCCGGTTCCGATGGCCCGCGGAAGCTCTCGGTTCCTGTGGCCCGCGGAAACCGCGGTTCCTGTGGCCCGCGGACACTTCGATTCCCCTGGCCCGGGTCCTATGGCCCGCGGAAGCCCTCGGTTCCTGTGGCCCGCGGAAACTCCGGTTCCTGTAGCCCGCGAACACCTCGATTCCGATGGCCCGCGGGAGCCGTCGACGACTTTGTCGTTCGATTCCCCATGCCCCGGTTCCGATGGCCCGCGGAAGCTCTCGGTTCCTGTGGCCCGCGGAAACCGCGGTTCCTGTGGCCCGCGGACACTTCGATTCCCCTGGCCCGGGTCCTATGGCTCGCGGAAGCCCTCGGTTCCTGTGGCCCGCGGAAACTCCGGTTCCTGTAGCCCGCGAACACCTCGATTCCGAAGGCCCGCGGGAGCCCTCGACGACTTTGTTGTTCGATTCCGATGGCCCGCGGGAGCCGTCGACGACTTTGTCGTTCGATTCCCGTGCCCCGGTTCCGATGGCCCGCGGAAGCTCTCGGTTCCTGTGGCCCGCGGACACTTCGATTCCGATGGCCCGCGGAAGTCCTCGGTTCCTGTGGCCCGCGGAAGTCCTCGGTTCCTGTGGCCCGCGGAAACTTCGGTTCCTGTGGCCCGCGAATACTTCGATTCCTATGGCCCGCGGGAGCCGTCGACGACTTTGTCGTTCGATTCCCGTGCCCCGGTTCCGATGGCCCGCGGAAGCTCTCGGTTCCTGTGGCCCGCGGACACTTCGATTCCGATGGCCCGCGGAAGTCCTCGGTTCCTGTGGCCCGCGGAAACTTCGGTTCCTGTGGCCCGCGAATACTTCGATTCCTATGGCCCGCGGGAGCCGTCGACGACTTTGTCGTTCGATTCCCGTGGCCCGGTTCCGATGGCCCGTGGAAGTCCTCGGTTCCTGTGGCCCGCGGAAACCGCGGTTCCTGTGGCCCGCGGACACTTCGATTCAGATGGCCCGCGGGAGCCCTCGACGACTTTGTCGTTCGATTCCCGTGCCCCGGTTCCGATGGCCCGCGGAAGCTCTCGGTTCCTATGGCCCGCGGTAACCTCGGTTCCTGTGGCCCGCGGAATCATGCTCCCCTGTTGCATCTGATGAGAGGTCGAAAGTTCAAACAGTTTGACCCCAAAGTTTTGGGCATATCGATTAGTTTATCAGGTTGCCGTGTGTGCGTATCACCGTCCGTCGCCGACTCCGCGGATGACATCTCAGTACATCTAAGAAAAAGGATGTCTGCTGCTCCAGTAAGATGTGACGATAATGATTGCAAAAGCTCTCATCAATTATTAATTGCTAACACAGCATTGCCACGGGTCGGTGTCCTAGACCGAATGGCCCATATGTGGCGAGCGTCATCAGACGTTGTGCATGCAACGATGGGGCCACTCCGTGCATAAGGCGGTGGTAACCTATTGGTTGCAATTACTGAGCATTTATATCTGAAAGATAGACTCTGAAAGTTCCGTGCGAGAATTGAAGTAATGATAACATCTGTAAACAAGGTCTGTCAGCCCGATCCATGTTTGAAGATTCACTTCCTATGGATCGTGGCATCATTGAAGACCTCAGTTGTTAGTGTTCGAGAATTTTACTGCATCTCCTGCTGAAGTGTCTCTACGTGGTTCGTTGGAGAGTCCTTACCTCTTCAGTGTTCCATCGTTGAGTAACTTGCGAATGACAAAAGAAAACCGTACTGTGCCAAAGTTGTATGTGTTGAGTGGCAAAGAATGTAACGCTCTCAATCGAGTGTACGTAATACCCAAGTATACCTAATTTACAATCCTATCATCTTGCATACAAAACGAATGTCTATATGTAGGTATATATTTTGCTTACTTTTATATGTATATATATATATATATATATATATATCATATACATCCTTTAACACGGAAGGAATATATATATAAAAAGATATAGAGTGCATGTGTTGAATACGAAAGCAATGCGCCGCGCCGGACTTGTGTATATATGGATAGCGTATGCGAAATACGAAAGCAATGCGCCGCACCGGACTTGTGTATATATGGATAGCGTATGGGAGATACGAAAGCAATGCGCCGCGCTGGACTTGGAGGGAACCTCGTGGTTAGAGGGTCCCTATAGCCCACGAAAACCTCGGTTCCTGTGGCCCGCGGACATTTCGGTTCCGATGGCCCGCGGAAGTCCTCGGTTCCTGTGGCCCGCGGTAACCTCGGTTCCTGTGGCCCGCGGTAACCTTGGTTCCTGTGGCCCGCGGAATCATGCTCCCCTGTTGCATCTGATGAGAGGTCGAAAGTTCAAACAGTTTGACCCCAAAGTTTTGGGCATATCGATTAGTTTATCAGGTTGCCGTGTGTGCGTATCACCGTCCGTCGCCGACTCCGCGGATGACATCTCAGTACATCTAAGAAAAAGGATGTCTGCTGCTCCAGTAAGATGTGACGATAATGATTGCAAAAGCTCTCATCAATTATTAATTGCTAACACAGCATTGCCACGGGTCGGTGTCCTAGACCGAATGGCCCATATGTGGCGAGCGTCATCAGACGTTGTGCATGCAACGATGGGGCCACTCCGTGCATAAGGCGGTGGTAACCTATTGGTTGCAATTACTGAGCAAAGATAGACTCTGAAAGTTCCGTGCGAGAATTGAAGTGACGATAACATCTGTAAACAAGGTCTGTCAGCCCGATTCATGTTTGAAGATTCACTTTCTATGGATCGTGGCATCATTGAAGACCTCAGTTGTTAGTGTTCGAGAATTTTACTGCATCTCCTGCTGAAGTGTCTCTACGCGGTTCGTTGGAGAGTTCTTACCTCTTCAGTGTTCCATCGTTGAGTGACTTGCAAATGACAAAAGAAAACCGTACTGTGCCAAGGTTGTATGTGTTAAATGGCAAAGAACGTAACGCTCTAAATCGACTGTATGAAATGCTCAAGTATATCTACTTTACAATGCTATCACCCTAAATACAAAAGTTGTACGTATTGAATTGCACAGAATATCATGGTCTCAATCGAGTGTACGTAATACCCAAGTATACCTAATTTACAATCCTATCATCTTGCATACAAAACGAAGGTCGTTAGGATATGGCTGTCTACTTGATTCACCAAGTCATGGCAATTAGCGAGAAAAACGAAATTGGTTCCATAAAACGACAGAGGGCAAGTAAATTCCTTGGTTTGGTTTCGAATGCTCAAAGCACCGAACGCAGCACCCTATTACAATTTGATTACGAAACAATATAATCCAGACGATTGCTGGAATTTATGAATGACGAAAATAAGGAATGACATGAGAGAGTCGAAGCAGGTGTCCTAAGGCTCGAATTGGCGGATTGGATCAATTATTGTGAATTCAATTCATCCTACTCTATGTACTGCACGCACTGATTCTCTGGTTTGGGTTAACATTATTCGAGTCCAAAATCCATACAAACTCTATCGAGATGATTCCACGTGTTAAAGGACGACGTGAAAGAGCAAAGTTGGGTGTCCTAAGATCAAGAACGCTAACGAGGCCGGTCGCAGAACGACCCACGCGAACGATATAAGCAGATGTTACCCGATCCTCTTAGTTCCCCCACGATCATCCAGACCTTGTCGTGGTGTGGGGGCTTGATGCGAGGCGGTCTTAGCGGGACCACGGTGTCATGTTCGCATTTCACCATGGAACCACGTGACAGCTGATTCGCATCACTAACAATGGATGTAAAGATCACACCGCAACCCTTCTTGATTTGTTTAGGTCATGTCTCTGACACATCAAAATGGGCGGGAGCCTTGGCTTAATCGCCCGGGTTGCGAGGAAAAGAACCTCTATAAAAAATTTCCTCAATCTCAAGGTGTGGTCCGTGCTGAGGGGATGGGTGACTGGTGGGTAAACCGGTCGTTAGCGTCCAACCTCGGGGTACCGGGCGCCCCCCGGTGGTATTAGCCTTGCTTACGGTGAAGGCGTAAACCGTGAGTTGACTTTTATTTCGTCCTTTCTCGTGGGAATCAAAATGAGTGAAGAAAATTTAAACCAAAACCAAAACCAAAACCAAGACGATGAACGTGCTGCTGTATCAAAAAATGAAGAATTGAGAGGTGAATGTTTCGTTCGACTAACCAGGATCGATCATGATCGCACAGCAGGAGCAACCTCAGATAAAATACAAAATGAGCAGGTCGTGTTACCTAATCTACAGCTGGCAGGTGACTGTTTCGTACCTTTAACGAGGCTCGATCCTACTGATCAAAGGGTAAAGGACGAGCCGATCGATTCCAAGCTCCGCATGAATTGTTTTGTTCCTCTTGATAGACTCGACGATATTCCGAAAAGCCCTTCGGGGTTATCCTCAATGAATTCTTTGCTCGAAGCCCTGCCTGACACTTCTGCTGTGCGAGAGTGTTTCGTTCCTCTGTGTCGTATCAGAGAAATCAATCCAACTGCCATGGAAATAGATGAAGTAATTCCCGACGTCCAAGTCCGTGGACCGTCTTCCGTCGAAACTTCGGCTCTTCCTGTCGTTCCTCTTCGAAGAAAGAAACACGCGTCCGTCCCGAAAGAAGAATTATCTCACGGTGCCGGTTTCATCGGCCCTCGGTTCGATCCTACCGATCAAAGGGTAAAGGACGAGCCGATCGATTCCAAGCTCCGTATGGATTGTATTGTTCCTCTACATAGACTCGACGATATTCCGAAAAGCCCTTCGAGGTTATCCTCAATGAATTCTTTGCTCGAAGCCCTTCCTGACACTTCTGCTGTGCGAGATTGTTTCGTTCCTCTGTGTCGTATCAGAGAAATCAATCCATCCGCCATGGAAATAGATAGAGTAATTCCTGACGTCCAAGTCCCTGGACCGTCTTCCGTCGAAACTCCGGCTCTTCCTGTCGTTCCTCTTCGGAGGAAGAAACACGCATCCGTCCCGAAAAAAGTATCTCACGGTACCGGTTTCATCGGCCCTCGGTTCGATGATTCCAATGTAATGGTTCATTCTCTTGGGGAATTCAACCGCGTTTGTCCGTTTTGTAAAGCACTCTTCTTTCAAAACGAAGGAGACAATCGCGTCGGCATATTTTCTTTATGCTGTTCGGGCGGAAGCGTTGTGTTGCCGTTGGTTCAGGAATCTCCACTCAGCCTCAGGAGATTAGCTTGCGGTGATGACGACAACTCTCAACACTTTTTACAAAATATCCGTCATTACAATAATTCATTCGCAATGTCCTGTTTCAAAGCCGAAGTCCCGGAACTTCGTGGCCAAGGGCCTTATATTTTCAAAGTGCACGGTCAAGTGTATCACGGGAGTGGACATTGCTGTCCAGACTCAGCAGAGAGCGCCATGTTTGGGCAAATATATTTTCTTGATAGCGACGAGGCCGTCCGTCGCCGTTCAAATATTCATCAACAAGTAACTTTACGCGATGATATCGTACGGGAATTGGAAGAAGTGTTGAGAAACGTCAATCCCTGGGTGCACGGATATTTGATGATGCGAGAAGTGATCAGAGAGCACAATTGCGAGGATTTTGCGACAGTCTTCGTCCGCAATGTTTCGGAAAGCGTTCGAAATCTCGATTTACCAGTTTTGGACGTTGGAGAGATCGCAGCGGTCATTCGTACCGCTCCCGGTGCTGCGTTCGAAACCTCTCACGTAGGTGGCCAAGGAATTCCGTTGGTCGTATACCCCAGACACGGCGGTGCCAATCAAACCATCGTGCTCAAAAATTTGAATCCTGCAATCGACCCGACGGTTTATCCTCTTCTATTCCCACTCGGGGATTTCGGTTACGAAACGGGTATTCTTTTGCGCCCAAGGGTTACGTTTGGTCGTGGGCGCAGGAAACACCTGGTCACGGACCCGGTCGAGGAGGATGAGGAGGACGCGGAGGTTGAACATCATGCCGAGGGAGCCATGCCAACCAGTTCACGGCGAAGTACCGTGAGCATTCGCGAGTTTTATCAATTCAAGATTCAGGAGCGACAAGGTCACGTCAATCACTTACATTTTATGGGAAAACTATACCAACAATACCTCACTGACGTTATGATCCGCATCGATAGAAACGAGCTGTGGTGGTATCAGCAGAATCAAGATAAATTACGTTTAGAGAATTACAATAATATTCGTGAGGCTGTCCAAAGAGAAGCGGATCATAGAGGGGTTGGCATGGGGCGTGTCGCGATACTACCTCCTCATCATCAGGGATCACCTAGATACCCCCGTTACAAATATCTCGATGCCATGGCCATAGTATCAAGGCATGGGAAACCTTGCCTGTTCGTGACTTTCACGTGCAATCCTCAATGGTCGGAAATTGCTTCGGCTCTCGCTGGGACGAATCAATCGTTTAGAAATAGGCCTGACTTGGTGAATCGTATCTTCCACGCAAAATTCTTGGAATTCTTAGGAGACTTCGTCAACAAACAAATGTTCGGACACGTTCTCAACTATGTTTATTGCATAGAGTTTCAAAAACGCGGTTTACCTCACGCACATGTTCTCTTCACATTTTTAGGGGAGGACAGAGTGACGAGTCCTGATATGGTGGATAGGCTCGTATCTGCGGAAATTCCATGTCGCGAAGAGCATCCTCGTCTCTTCGCGGCAGTCGTTAAACACATGTTGCACGGAAAATGCGGCCTAGAGAATCCTAGAGCCGCGTGCATGAGAGAACAAAGGTGCTCAAAATTTTTCCCTAAGGATTTTTGTGAGGCCACCGTTATGAATGGAGAACGAGGACAACCGCGATACCGACGCAGGAATGACGGGGTGCGAGTAAACGCGAATGATAGACGAACGTACGACAATCGTTGGGTAGTCCCTTATAACCCTTATTTATTACTCAAGTACGACAGCCATATCAACGTTGAGGTATGTGGGTCTCTCAGATCCATTAAATATCTCAACAAATACATACACAAAGGTCACGACCAAATTTCAATGACCATATTCCGCTATGGTACCGTCGAAGACAACGGAGTATTAAATTATAGCGAGATTCTCGGATATGAAAGACGCAGGTACTTGAGTTCTTGGGAGGCCAGTTGGCGAATATCGAATTTCCCGATGTCTGGTCAATCCCACCACATCGAACATTTGCCCGTTCATTTGCCCGATGAACATAACGTGACCTTCAGGGTTGGAGAGGAGCAGGATGTTTTGAATCGTGAGAACGTGGAGGAGAGTAAGCTCACCGCGTGGTTCGCATTGAATAGGGACGAAACAGTCGTTGTGAATTATGGAAGGGACGGCATTACTACCACGGTGAATTCTATAGCGAAAGGTGTACTGTATCCAAGGATACCGGAAACGTTCCGTTGGGACAGTTCCAAAAAGAAGTGGTTTCTCAGAAAGAAACGAGTCCGCAGTATCGGTCTGATAGCTGAGGTTCCCTGTCCAACACAGAACTATTTCATTTGCGGTTGTTGCTCTTCAATTTTCCCGGTGCAACATCCTGGGAACATTTACGTACAATCGATGAGACCATTTTCGATTCGTTCACAGAAGCGTGTCGTGCTCGCCATTTGATAGAGGATAGGAACGAATATCTCTTATGTATGGAACACGCGGCGACGTACAAGACTCCGCACGCTTTGCGTCGTCTTTTCGCTCACATCCTTTTGGTAGCGCCCGCTGACGCAAATTTCGATTTTCCTCATATTTTGCGTACATTCATTTCTCTTATGTCAGAGGATCTCGTAGCTTCCAATCGGTTTCCCAGTCGTTTGGCGGCTGAGATCGAAGCGTTGCATCTGATCAACGAAACGGTGCATAGAAATTCCGGTAAAACTATCACCGATTTCGGTTTGGATTTGCCTGACCGCCCTGTTCGAATCGACCCTCGGACGATCAATTGTTACGACTTGCCGGTTCCAACAGCAGAAGTACACTCCACAAATCTCCATAAATTGACTAGCGAACAAAAGATAATTTTCAACGCGGTCACAGCTGCTATAAGTCGTGCCGAGGGCGAGGAAATTGCAGGCGTCGGATCAAGTTCCATGATTGATCGGGGCTCCGCACGTTCCGCGGGAAATGTGTTCTTTGTCGATGGACCTGGTGGGACAGGAAAGACGCATTTATTCACAATCATCCTAGATCATCTTCTCATACAGAAAAAGTCTTTTGTGTGCATGGCGTGGACGGGTATTGCGGCACTATTGTTAAAAGGTGGTCGTACGGTACACAAGTGCTTCTCGTTGCAACGTTCCGGTGAGGGTGACACCGAGACTTGCGTTTGTCTTAGATTTCAGTCCGCAGGGGCGGAAGAGATACGACACGCTTCGCTCATCGTTCTGGATGAGGCTTCCATGATGAACGTTTCCGCCTTCGATGCGATAGATAGATTCTTGAGAATACTCATGGGGAAACCCAATTTACCCATGGGTGGAAAGCCATTCCTAATGGGTGGTGATTTTAGACAGGTTCTGCCGGTCGTTCTGTACGGAGGACCTCGCGAGGTGATGGCGTCTACCATCAAATTCAGTCCTATTTGGTTCTCTTGCGTGAGATTCAGTTTGACAAGGAATCTTCGTTTGAAACAGGGCGAGGAGGAATGGGCAGAGTACATTCTGCAGATAGGTAACGATACGATTACGAAATTCAAACCACGAGCGGCAAACGAGGCGTTGGTAAAAATTCCACCCGATCTTCTGGTGGAGAGTATTGATGAGCTTATTCGATTCACCTTCGGTGATGATATTCTCTCTGAGGCCAATTCTGGAGCAGCGATCCTCTGTCCGACCAACGAAGCGGCCACAAAGATCAACGATGCAATGTTGAATGAGTTACCTGGAGCCGTGACTACGTTCCTCAGCAATGATGCGTGCAGGGATAACAAATCTCAACTGACCATACCTATTGAAGTTTTACATTCGGTGGTTAGTCCTTCTTTGCCACCTCACAAATTGTCTTTGAAGATCGGGTGCTTGCTCATTCTTCTGCGCAACTTAGATTTGCATAACGGGCTGTGTAACGGAACCCGATTGAAAGTATTGGACATTCGTCCTAATTGTCTTAGGGTAACCATCTTGACGGGTAGTCACGCTGGTGAGGTCATCTTCCTTCCAAGGATAAAGATGTTCGCTGATCGGGATAGGGGCATACCAGTCCCTATGACGAGGGAGCAGTTTCCAGTGCGCGTGTCATACGCGATGACCATTAACAAAGCGCAGGGTCAAACTCTTTCCAAGGTAGGTGTGTATTTGAAGAGTCCTTGCTTCACGCATGGACAACTCTATGTTGCGATGTCTCGGGCTCGTAGCCGTAATGATATTAAATTACTTATCGACAATGTCACAGGTCGTCAGGGTGCTTTCGCGTTCAGGGACGGTCATCGGTTGACAACGAATGTTGTCTTCCGTGAAATCCTCGATCAAAATCACCGTGTATTGTCTTCCGCGGTGGAACTTACTCCTCCACAAGTGATCGAGGAGAATGCGATAGAAATCGACAGGATTCCTCATATCGAGGAGGAAATGAATTCCGATATAGAAGAAGGGATGCAGGAATAACAACGTTGTTGTGAACTTTTTCCATCTCGAATTTTCATAACTTTCATAACTTTAGATGACCAGTGGTTTTTTTACCACAGCATAGCTGTGGGTTTTTTTTCCACCCTACGGTCTTTCCCTTAGGACTGTTTCGCTTCGATAAATTCCTATAGTAGAGAAGAATTTTGGAAAAAAAATAATTTTCGGAAAGCAATGCGCCGCGGGGAACTTGGAAAAAATTATTTCCAAGCGACATGCCACGACGGCTCCGAATGACGTTGTTCTATGGTGAACAGCGAAAGCAATGCGCCGCACGGACTTGAACGAAATAATTGTGTACCCGCATTCGATTGTGATGGCCAACACGTACTCCACCATGGAGCCTGGATGAGAGATCGGAAGGTTCAAAAGTTTGAATCCGAACTCTCATCGATTATCAATTACCAATACAGCATTGCCACGGGCCGGTGTCCTAGACCGAATGGCTCATACGTGGCGAACGTCATTAGACGATGGGTTCATTAGACGAAGTTCCCTGCAAAAATTGAATCGCAAATATCATATTGGTCGGATCCCCATTGGGACGAAATTGCGAGGTCGAAGGGGCGGCGCCCTTCGCAAAGTGAGAGCCAAATGAGAGAGAAGAATGCGCGCACACGGAAGACATCCGTGTAGTTTCGAGAGTTTCACCGCGGCGAAGCCGCGGTGCGCGTCCAGGGGTCGGGGCCCCCTGGCAAAGCAGACGAGAGGCGAGTGTACGAGCGGGGAAGAGCGCGCGCGCCAGCGCGCGCACACGGCCCGGGGGCCGACGGCCCCGGGGCCGACGTGCGATCAATCATGAGAGAATTTTACCGCGGCACCGCCGCGGTGGGGATCCAAGGGGCGGAGCCCCTGGCAAGACGCGAGGAGCGAGCGAAGCGAGCTCCGAACGGCTTGTTCACCCGCCAACAGGGAACGTGAGCTGGGTTTAGACCGTCGTGAGACAGGTTAGTTTTACCCTACTGATGACTCGTCGTTGCGATAGTAATCCTGCTCAGTACGAGAGGAACCGCAGGTTCGGACATTTGGTTCACGCACTCGGTCGAGCGGCCGGTGGTGCGAAGCTACCATCCGTGGGATTATGCCTGAACGCCTCTAAGGCCGTATCCTTTCTAGTCAAAGGTGGCAACGATATTTCTAGGAGTCTCGTGAGTCGAAAGGCTCAAAACAATGTGACACTACTAGGTGGTCGGTCCTCGCGGCCGACCATCGCACGAGCCCAGTTTGCCGAACGGGGTCGCGGAACGTAGTCGGGATCTCACCGTTCTACGTCCTGACTTCGGGCGGTCGATCATGGGTATCGAAGTTCGACGTAGAGACTCGGAATCGTCTGTAGACGACTTAGGTACCTGGCGGGGTGTTGTACTCGGTAGAGCAGTTACCACGCTGCGATCTGTTGAGACTCAGCCCTTGGCTTGGGGATTCGTCTTGTCGGTTAGACGAGGCCCCAAATTGAGACTGACGCGTTGATGCTGATCGTGTCTATGTTCTCTCTTCCGTTCATTCTTTCTCTTCCTTTCGAGAGGATCGAGACAGTGAACAACGAACACGGAGGAAGAACAGTCCATGGTGTTTGTTGTTCGATCGAACGGATACTCGAGGAAAGGAAAAGAAAAGCAAAGAAAAGAAAAGAAAAGGAAGAGAACAAAGAAGAACATAGACGGATCCGAGGCGTAATTGGCTTATTCGAATTTCGAAAGCAATGCGCCGCACCGGACTTGTATATATAATATATATAATATATATAATATATATAATATATGTAATAAATACACGCAAAATACAAAAGCAATGCGCCGCGTCGGACTTGTGTGTGTATACGTGGATAGCGTATGCGAGATACGAAAGCAATGCGCCGCGCCGGACTTGCATATGAGATTTATATAGATTCTTTATATAAATTATATATATATTTTTATTATACATCCTTGGATACGTAAGCGATATATATATTATAAAAAGATACAGAATGCATATGTTGAATACGAAAGCAATGCGCCGCGCTGAACTTGGAGGGAACCTCGTGGCGAGAGGGTTCCTGTGGCCCGGGAGTCAGGACTACTTGGCGGTGTCTTCCGAAAGTCTATATATACATATATATATATATATATATATATATATATTTTATTATACATCCTTGGATACGGGAGCGATATATATATATATAAAGAGATACAGAATGCATATGTTGATTACGAAAGCAATGCGCCGCGCTGAACTTGGAGGGACGCTGGTGGCGAGAGGGTTCCTGTGGCCCGGGAGTCAGGACTACTTGGTGGTGTCTTCCAAAAGTCTGTATATATACATATATATATATATATATATATATATAAATTATATATATATATTTTATTATACATCCCTGGATACGTGAGCGATATATATATTATAAAGAGAAACAGAATGCATATGTTGAATACGAAAGCAATGCGCCGCGCTGAACTTGGAGGGAACCTCGTGGCGAGAGGGTTCCTGTGGCCCGGGAGTCAGGACTACTTGGCGGTGTCTTCCGAAAGTCTATATATACATATATATATATATATATATATATATATATTTTATTATACATCCTTGGATACGGGAGCGATATATATATATATAAAGAGATACAGAATGCATATGTTGATTACGAAAGCAATGCGCCGCGCTGAACTTGGAGGGAAGCTGGTGGCGAGAGGGTTCCTGTGGCCCGGGAGTCAGGACTACTTGGTGGTGTCTTCCAAAAGTCTGTATATATACATATATATATATATATATATATATATAAATTATATATATATATTTTATTATACATCCCTGGATACGTGAGCGATATATATATTATAAAGAGAAACAGAATGCATATGTTGAATACGAAAGCAATGCGCCGCGCTGAACTTGGAGGAACCTCGTGGCGAGAGGGTTCCTGTGGCCCGGGAGTCAGGACTACTTGGTGGTGTCTTCCAAGAGTCTGTATATATATACAGGGTGATTCAAAATTCCCGCACTCTTTTTTGGGAGTAGATTCCTGATGGAATTCTAAAACGATTTGTCCTTTCGCACAATGCTCTCCGACGCATAATTTCCAAGATATAATTAATTAAAGTTGACTAATTATGAGGTGGATCCATCGGTCAACAGGAGCGTCATAACAGAACAAGAGAGGAAGGTCCTTACAGAGGGCGCTCATACGATCAGCTGATCGGTATAATCGATACGATTTACCAACATACAAATTGGTGAATTTTCTATGTAGAACGATCGAATTCGTCGACACTGTGGAAAAATTGATCATTGTCATGAATTCTTATCACGATATGCTGTAGGTGAAAGTTGTAATTTCAGTAATGATTTTTATTACGCAGACAAATGTAAAATAGTGTTATTTCGTAGGGATAGGGATTCAAGTGGGGAGAAAAAAGTATAACTGCTCGTTTTCAATCAGAATTTTCACGTAAAAAAGAAAACATGAGAATTTTCATTCATCTGATACCCAATTTGAGAGGTTTGATTAGTAAGTTTAACACAAGAGATTGGATTCCGACCCTGTATTCTGATTGG
>JAFFJZ010000019.1:5970000-6000000 GCA_018340375.1 Gonatopus flavifemur
AAGGTATCCGGTTCATGAATCAGCATCTGCTGACGATTGTTCCGGACCGGACACTGGAGGCCATTAAAGGCGCCAGGAGAAGTCCGGCCTACAGGGACCTTGTCGCCGCGGCGCTCGAGGAACTGCGGATTGCTTCCCCCGGGACCTCGAGTGCTTCTTCGTCGCCTCCTCTTTCTCCTGAGCCTCCCGTCCCACCGCGGCATGTCTCCCCCGTTCGTCTCGTCCCTGTTGCTCCACCGGCTGTCGGGCCAGGTTCGCTGAGCGTTTTTCGAAACGCAATACGCGAGCTCATCCCCGCGGTCGAGGGCGTCCGTGGCTGGGAGGCCGACATCCTCTCCCAGCTGGCGTCTGAGTTTTTGCAGGGCGATGACATCAAGGACGGGTTGGAGGCATGGCTGATGACGGTCTTTCCTCCCACTGAGGCTCCTCGTCGTACACCGCCGCCTTATGAGCAACCACGCACCCCCCGAGCCGTGAGGAGGCTCCGACGTCGGTTGGAATATGCCCGCATGCAGGGCATCTTCCGGCATAAGATGTCGGATGCGGCGCGCGAGATCCTGGATGACGTTAAAGCGAGGGACGACGTGGTCCCGGATGTGAAGACCATGTCCGCACACTGGGCCCCGTTTTTGTCCTGTCCCTCCAACCCAGCTCCGGATATTCCTCCGGTTCCACCGAAGCCTGAGCTGGGTTATCTCTGGGCTCCAGTATCTCGCGCTGAGGTGGCAGATGTCACCTTGCCCCTCAATGCCGCTCCCGGCTTGGATCGGGTGAGCGTGCGCTCATGGAGGGCCGTCACTCCATCTGTCAAGGCCCTCCTGTTTAACCTGGTGCTGGCGTCGGGTGGTTTTCCATCTCCGATGTTGAAGGGACGGACGGTTTTCATTCCTAAAAAGGTCGAACAGCCTTCCCCGGGTGATTTCCGTCCGATCTCTATTACCTCCGTGATCGTGAGGCATCTCCATAAGATCTTAGCTGAGCGCCTTCGCGCCTCTGGTTTAGTCGGCCAGAGGCAACGTTGCTTTGAGGATGGCTGCGCCGACAACGTCGCAGTCCTCTCCACGCTCCTTTACAAGGCTCGTAAAGAGCTGAAGGAGCTGCACGTTGCATCGCTTGATGTCGCGAAGGCCTTCGACAGCGTCAGCCACGGAGCGATAACATCTGTGCTCCGTGGCTGCGGGGTGCCTCACGGTCTCGTGGATTACATCGGCCACCTTTACGCCAATAGCACGACGGTTATTCAGGTACGGGGGGACATTTCGGACCCTATTCAGCTTGGGAGAGGCGTCAGACAGGGAGACCCAATGTCTTCATATCTGTTTGCACTCGTTGTGGACAGAATGTTGACGGCTATCCCTCCTGATGTCGGTACTAGGGTTGGACAGACGTCTGTTAACGCTATTGCGTACGCCGACGATGTCCTTCTCTTTGCCTCCTCCAGGTGGGGCCTCCAGACCATGCTTGATACAGTCGAGACAACAGCGAATGAGATGGGGCTTTATTTCAACGCGGCGAAATGCTCCGTTCTTTCCCTGGTTCCCTCGGGTAAACAAAAGAAAATTAAAGTCGATACGACCCCCACTTTCCATCTTGCAGATGGCGTCCATCTCCCGCAAATTATGGCAAACGGTGAGTGGCGCTATCTGGGGGTCAACTTTAAGACCGTGGGTCCCAGGAGGGTGGGTACAGACCTTATTGGGTATCTGGACCGCCTAACGCGAGCACCGCTGAAGCCCCAGCAGCGACTCAAGATTCTTCGCTGCTTTCTCATTCCTCGGCTGTTCCATGTTCTGGTTCTGGGTAGGGTCACACTTGGCAAGCTCAGGGCTCTGGATGTCCAGTCCCGTGCGGCGGTGAGACGGTGGTTGCGTTTGCCGATGGACACCCCAACCGCTTTCTTCCACGCGGCCACCGCGGACGGAGGTCTCGGCATTCCCTCCTTGAGTACCACCATTCCGGGCTTGATTCTCGATCGCTTCAAAGCCTTGGAACACGCGTCTGCTCCCTTCCTCCGAGCCACATTTGGCGAGGAGTGGGTGCAGAGTAGACTCCGGTGGGCGTCCAACGCGCTCACCCGAGATGATGCGTGCCTGTCCACCAAACATCGCAGGGACAGGTGGTGGGCTCAGTCGCTCTATAATTCGGTCGATGGCCGTGAGCTGAGGGAGTGCCGGGGGTCATCTGCCTCAACGGCGTGGATCGACGAGCGCAGCCTCTCCATTCCCGGTCGTGACTTCGTCCAGCATGTACACGTCTTCATCAACGCCCTCCCAACTCGCATTCGAACTTCGCGAGGGGTGAGGCGGGGGACGTGTCCCACCGTATGTCGTGCCGGTTGTCAGGTCACCGAGACAGCCGCGCACGTCATTCAGGGGTGTCATCGTACCCACGGTGGGCGCATCCTGAGGCATTATGCAGTGTGCCGGACACTGGCCTCTGGTTTGCGACAAAAAGGCTGGACTGTCGAGGAGGAGCCTCGTTATGTCACGGCCGAGGGTACACGGAAACCGGATCTCGTGTGCCTCCGTGGAGAGTCATTGCACGTCGTCGATTCACAGGTAGTCAGCGGGTCCTCTGCCTTGGATGTCGCTCACGAGAGAAAGGTAGCTTATTACCGCGATAACCAATCTCTCGTGGAGGCCCTGGCCGCACGTCATCGGGTCGGGGCTGATAGCATCCAATTCTCCTCCTGCACGGTTTCGTGGAGGGGAGTATGGTCTTCGAGGTCCGCTGACTGGTTGCTGGGTATGGGGCTCCCTAAGGGGCTGTTGAAGGGGATTACGACGCGTGTTTTACAGGGGAGTAACACGAATTGGTCGCGCTGGAATCGTATGACTTCCATTGCACAGCGCGGCCGGGAAGGTTTGGGCAGGCAGGGCGTGGGCTAGGCGAGGAAGGTGGAGAACCCCAGAGGGCACCCGGCCCCGACTAAAATACCGGGCAATTGTTAAAAAAAAAAAAAAAAAAAAAAAAAAAATAGCCAAATGCCTCGTCATCTAATTAGTGACGCGCATGAATGGATTAACGAGATTCCCTCTGTCCCTATCTACTCCTCACGTGGTCCTGACCTTGTCGTGGTGTGGGGGCTTAGGGCGGGGCAGCTTCTCGGGCCCCGGGGGTGATGTTCGCACCGCCGTCGGGAACCGGGGAGCTGCTGATCCGCCTGACCAACAGTGGACCAACGCTCATACCGTAATCCCTTGACGTGTTTAGGTCATGTCTCTGGCATGTCAAGGGACCGGGGGCCTTGGCTTAACCGCCCGGGCCGCGAGGAAGAAAACCTCTATAAAAATCACCCCAATTCCAAGGTATGGTGCGCGCCGATGGGATGCGTGGCTGGTGGGTGGACCAGTCCCAAGCGACCACCTCCGGGGCACCAGGCGACCCCCCGGTAGTAGTAGCCTTACCCGCGGAAAGGGCGTCACCCGCGGGTCGACTTTTAGTTCGTCCCTGCTCGTGGGAATCAAAATAAATATGTCAAATCTTGGGGATATGGGGATGGGGAAAAATAAGGATGGGGAGGATAAGGATGATGATGTAAGAAGTGAGAGTGAAAGAAGTGAGATGAGTGTCGTGAGTGGGACGGGTGCGGATGGTAGTGCGAGTGCGGGGAATACAAGTGCGGGAAAGAGTGTGGATGGGAAAAGGAAGAGGAGACGAACGAAGGGAGGTGGTAATAGCAGCGGAAGTGATAAGGGAAATGATGATCGAGAAAATGGGAATGAGCTGGAGAAGATCAAGGCGATTGGGGATGCTTTAAGAAATTTTGTTTTCGATGAGAAGAACAAGGTTACGAAGCCTCAATGCGCGTTTTTCTTATCTAAAGTGGCGGAGTACGAGTGTTTGATGAGCAAATTAATGTGTGAGAATGAAAGACTGAGAGGAGCGTTGGAAGAAAGCAGAAGTAATGTTAGGATGATCTCAAGAATGAGCGAGAAAGAACGTGAAAGTATGGCTAAGGAGAGGGAAAAAATGAATAAAGTGAGAATGACGAGGGAGAGTATGAGTGGTGGTGCTATGAGTGTGAGTTTAAGTGAGCCTGGTGTGTCTGGTGTGTCTGGTGTGTCTGGTGTGCATGGTGTGTCTGGTGTGTGTAGTGTGTCTGTGAGGAGCGAGAGGACGTATGCTGTGGTAGTTAAGGCGAGGGATGAAAATGTGACGAGTGACCAAGTTAAAACTAGAGTGATGGAGTGTGTCAGACCTGGTATGAATGTGAGAGTGAAAGCGGTGAGAAAAATAAAAACGGGAGGTATAGCTATTGAGACTGTAAGTGAGAATGAGATGAAACGTTTGAGAGAATGTGAGGAGTTTGCGAAAGTGGGTTTGAATGTGGAAATTCCGAAGAAAATAGGTCCGAAAGTGAGGATTTATGATGTGCCAAGCGAGATGACGGATGAAAAAGTTATGAAAGAATTGTATGAAAAGAATTTGAAGGATGTATGTACGATGAATGAATTTATGGAACGAGTGAGGATTGTGAGTAGAGGAAATAAAAGAGGTGAAAGGATGAGTAATATTATAGTCGAAGTGAGTATGAAAATGAAAGAGTATCTAGTTAAGAAAGAGAGAGTGTATGTTGATTGGTTGTCGTTGAAAGTGAGGGAATGCGAGTTGGTGAACCGCTGCTTTGCATGTTTTGGCTACGGTCACCAACTCAAGGAGTGTAAGGTAGGTAGGTTGTGTGCGAAATGTGGGGAAAAAGGGCATCTGGGGAAAGATTGTAAAGGGAGAGAAAGCTGCGTCAATTGTAAGATAAGGGGGAACAGGACGGATCATTCCGTAATGTCCCCGGAGTGTCCGGAATACGTGAGAGTGAAAGAGAGAATGAGGTTAAGAATGAATGATGAGTGAAAGAACGATGAATGTGTTGCAGCTGAATTGTGCGAAAAGTTATGATGTAATGTGTGATTTGGGTGTGATGATGAGGGAGAAAGGAGTGAATGTGGCTCTGTTGCAGGAGCCGTGTGTGATGAGAAAAGGAGTGAGAGGATTACCTGGAGATATGCGTGTGATATGTGTGAATGAAAGTCCAATGAGTGCGATTGTTGTATGTGATGATAGATTGGATGTGATGGCTGTGAATGGATGTGTTACAGAGTATGGGGTGTGTGTTTGGATGAGGGATGCATGTAGAGAGTTTTATGTGTGCTCCGTGTACTGCCGCCCGAGCCTACCTATGGGCCCGATGCTGCGGTATATGGAGAGTGTGTTGAAGCGTGTGAATGGAAAGCCATTACTGATTGGGATGGATGCGAACGCCGTGTCCCATCTGTGGTATAGTAAATATCACGCTGGCGGCCGAGATAGGCAACTGCGAGGGGATCTCCTGGAGGAATTCCTCGTGGAAATCGCCTCAACGTCCTAAATCGACCTAGTGATTACTATACCTACAGTGGGACAAGTGGCGAGAGTGATATAGATGTAAGTGTGGTGAATGATGCATGGATGGGGTGTGAATGGACTTGGGATGTTAGGCCGGATTGGGGATTGAGTGATCACAGTGTGTTAATGATGAAATTTGTGTGGAAAATGGGAGAGAATGAGAGAGTGAATGTGAATGACATGGGAGTTAGATGGAGGAGGAAAAGAATGAATGATGAAGAGCGAGAATGGTATGAAAATAGGTTAAAAGATGAAGCATGTATGTTTGGGTTGGGAAATTATGAGGAGCTGGGAGCAAATGATAGAGTGCGAATGATGACTGAATGGATAACGAGTGTAAATGATGAGTGTATTGGGAGAATGAGTACAGGAAACAACGGGAAAAGGAAAGTGACATGGTGGAACGAGGAACTATTTGAGATGAGAAGAGAAGTAAGAAAGCGAAGGAGGAAGATGCAGAAGGCGAGGAAAGAATTACGGGAGAAGAGGGATGTTGCGAGTGGAGTGAGTTATGGAGAGAAAAAGAATGAATTTAGAGATAAAATGAAGAAATATAAGATGGCAATGAAAGAATGTAAGGAAAAAGATTGGAGGGAATATGTGAGAAAGGAAGGGAATCGAGATCCATGGGGAGGAGTGTATAAAATATGTATGAGAAAGAGGAAGAAGGAAGTTATGAGTGCGATTAGAGTGAATGGAAGAATGACTGAAGGATGGGTGGACACGATGAATGAAATGTTGAACGTATTTTTCCCAATGGGTGAGAGTGAAGAGGATATGAATGTGGATGAATGTGAGAATGATATGAGAATGGTGAAAGAATTAGAATGTTATGAGATTGAATGTGCGTTGAGGAGAATGAGGAAAGGGAAGGCTCCAGGAATAGATGGGATTACAGTGGAAAGGATTTTGAATGCATGGAGGGCTATTCCTGAATTTGTGTATGGTATGTATGAGGCATGTATGAATGAGAGAGTTTTCCCAAAAGCATGGAAGAGTGCGAATGTATGTGTGTTATTGAAGTCCCCGGACAAGGATAGAGGAGAAGCTAGGTCGTATAGGCCGATAAGCCTCTTACCTTGCCTGGGGAAGGTGTATGAAAGGATATTAGTGAATAGATTGGAAGCAAAAATGAGTTTGAATGGAGGAATGAATGACAGGCAGTATGGTTTTAGAAAGGGTATGTCAACGGAGGATGCATGGATGAGGATGAAGGAATGTGTGAATGCTGGTATGAATGAAAAATATGTGGCTGTGATCAGTGTGGATTTTCAGGGCGCGTTCGATAACTTAGAGTGGAAGGGAATAATTGAAAAGATGAGAATGATTGGGTGCGAAGAGATAGAGATATGGAAAGATTATTATAATGAAAGAAGTGTGAGTGTGAGAAGTGTAAATGAAACAGTGTCCAGGCCGGTCACGAGGGGATGTCCGCAAGGCTCCATTAGTGGTCCGGTGCACTGACACTGAAGATGGATGAATTGCTGTATGAGTTGGATGAGAATGGATATGAATGTTGTGCGTATGCTGATGATATGAATGTAGTGATAAGTGGATCAAGTAGAAGAGAACTGGGAGAGAAAGGAAATGAATGTATGAGAATTGTGTGTGAATGGGGTGCAAAGAATGGACTACGTGTTTCGGAGAAAAAGACAGTGTGCATGATGATGAAAGGAAAGTTTGTGAGGAGTAAAATGCCAGATGTGAGAGTGCGGGGAAGGAAATTAGAATGGGTGAAACAATTAAAGTATTTGGGAGTGAATGTGGAAGAAGGAATGAAATTTGGTATACATTTGAGTGTGATGAGGGGAAAGATTGGGAACGTGGTTGGAATGCTGAGGAGAGTGCTGAGGAAAGAATGGGGTCTGAGAGGAAAAGTAGTGAGAATGTTGTTTAAGGGTCTGATGAGTGCGTGTGTATTGTATGGGTCAGTTGCATGGGAAGAATGTTTGAGGTATGAAAAGTATAGAAGAATGCTTGGGATGTGTGAAAGGATTGCGATGTATGCGTGTTTGAGTGTGTGTAGAACGGTATCGAATGAGAGTATGAGGGTGTTGATGGGTGAGTTACCTTGGGTGTATGAAGCAAAGAGACGTGCGATTGTTTATAGAATGAAGAGAGGATGGATGATGAATGAAAATAGAGATTTGGTGAGTGTGGAAGAAATGGAGAGGCTTGGAGTGAAAGAGTGTGTGAATGTTGTGAAAGAGAGGATGATTGATTTGTGGCAGAATGAATGGGAGACGAGCGAGAATGGAAGAGTGTTGTATGAATGGATAGAGGATGTACGATTAGTGAAGAAGTGTAAATGGTTTGATCCGTGCCTGGAAATGGGATACCTCATGACCGGGCACGGAAGTTTGAATGTGTTTTTGCATGCAAGAGGATTGGCAGAGTCGCCAGAATGTGTGTGTGGAAAAGGAGATGAGGGATGGAGACATGTGTTGGATGAGTGTGAAATGTATGAGGATTTGCGTGAGAGGGTTAGAGAGGATGTGGGAGTAGAAGTGGATGGAAGGATATGTGTGAGGAATATATGGGAGTGTGAAGGCAATTTTGCCTGTATGAATGGATTTGCGAGAAGTGTGTTTGGGAGAAGAAGGGAGAGGATAAGAGAGATGAGGGATGAGGAGTGAGGCATGGTGCCTTGGAGCGCAGGGGGGATCACAGGAGGGTGAAAGGGAAGGTTACCTATTACTGGTGACTGGACCGATTCCTTCTGGGTCCTTTGGGGGGTGGCGTACCCACGAACCCGAATTACGCAGGCTGACCAGAGCCGGTGGTGGCAGGACTACCAATCTGGTAGTAGCTGGCGGAGGGAGGAGTCCTGCCGGCTACGAAAGGTGTAACCGTTCGACCTTAACACGGTACCCGCGGGGACCGGGATGCCCCTGGGGGGGTTCATTTCCCCCTCAGTCCGGTCATGGGACGGCCCACGTAAGGTGGTGCAAACGCGGGGGCAGTGGTTTATGGCTACATGCTGGCCAGACGGTTCCCACGGGAACCGTCGACGTGTGAGTTGCGGCCTCAACTCGGGGACCAGCCTGCATAGCTGGTAGAGTCTTGGAAAGGGACTCCTCGACCAGTAGGGTGCTGATGGGGCCTGCATTCCCCTGAAGCGAACTGGTAGGTCCCTGGCTTACGTAGCTGGGGGCCGCGTCTGGCCCTGCGTGAGTGGCCCCGTAACTCCCTCCTGAGCCAATGGGTGAGGATGGGAATGTGGTGGCAATGACGGAGGGGTTACGGTAGAGTGTGGGTAAAAGCTCGCGAAGAGCCGGGGACCGCACTTGAAACAAATCGAAGAGGATGTCCCTATCTACTTTCTAGCGAAACCACTGCCAAGGGAACGGGCTTGGAAAAATTAGCGGGGAAAGAAGACCCTGTTGAGCTTGACTCTAGTCTGGCACTGTAAGGAGACATGAGAGGTGTAGCATAAGTGGGAGATGGAAACATCGCCGGTGAAATACCACTACTTTCATCGTTTCTTTACTTACTCGGTTAGGCGGAGCGCGTGCGCCTAGGATTTTGTCCGGGCTGTCACGGTGTTCTAGAGCCAAGCGTGTAAGAGTGGTCTCTGAGACCTTTACGGTCGACGGCCAATAATACTCCCGCGTGATCCGATTCGAGGACACTGCCAGGCGGGGAGTTTGACTGGGGCGGTACATCTGTCAAAGAATAACGCAGGTGTCCTAAGGCCAGCTCAGCGAGGACAGAAACCTCGCGTAGAGCAAAAGGGCAAAAGCTGGCTTGATCTCGATGTTCAGTACGCATAGAGACTGCGAAAGCACGGCCTATCGATCCTTTTGGCTTGAAGAGTTTTCAGCAAGAGGTGTCAGAAAAGTTACCACAGGGATAACTGGCTTGTGGCAGCCAAGCGTTCATAGCGACGTTGCTTTATGATCCTTCGATGTCGGCTCTTCCTATCATTGCGAAGCAGAATTCGCCAAGCGTCGGATTGTCCTTACCATCAACAGGGAACATGAGCTCGGTCTAGAACTGCTCAGAATCGGTTGAAATCCATGAATTGGAAAGGTTTTGGGGTCGCTGAACACGAATCCGGGGCCAGAATTCCGAAATTCTCAAATGGGGCACCGACAGGGCCCCCGAAAAATGACGAAAATCCGCAATTCTGGACGGATTTTCACCAAGTTTGATATCGGGGGGTTTTTGGGGCCGCTGAAAACGAATCCGAAGCCCGTTTTCCAAAATTCCGATTAGCGGACCCAATATGGCCCAATTTTCATGTTTGCGGGGTACAGCCCATCGGGGCAGGCGCAAGGTGGCCGTATCATGCTTTTCGTATTCAGGGGGGCAAATGAGAGAGTGGGATAGTGGACCCCCCATATGTCGGTCCCAATATGGTGGTCCCAATTTGCCGGTGAAGACACGTTCCGAACGATTTGGACCAAACTTGGTTTCTGGGGGTTTTCGAGGTCGCTGATGAAGAATTCGGAGCCCTTATGCCGGTATCAGCTATCCCTGACCCAATATTGGGGCCCGAACATTGAAAATGGCCTCTCGCTCCTCCGGATCCGCTGCAAAGTGGGTCAATCGTGGTTGTCGTAAGTCCAGGGATCCCTTGCGAGATCGTGGACCCTGCGTGCTTGGAGTTGGGCCCAACGTCTCGGGCCCTTCTCAATGGGGGGACCCGAATTCCATCGGATTTCGACCCAATGGGGTGTACGGGGGTTTTTGGGGGCGCTGATTCCGAATCCAGGGACACCGAACCCAAATTCGGTACGTCTGGCCCAATACGAGGGCCCCATTGCAGGTTAGGCACTTCGGTCGTTCGTATTCATTCAGGGTTGGGTATATAGGGGTTTTTGGGGTCGCCCGATTCGAATTTGGGGGCAGAAGACCGCAACTCCCCATGTGGGCCCTGATATGACGGGCCCAACATGACGAGAAAGAATGAAACACTACGGAATTCGACCGGATCCGGTATACGGGGGTTTTTTTGATTGCTGATGAAGAATCCGGAGCCATAATGCCGATATCAGTCATCCCTGACCCAATATTGGGGCCCGAACATTGAAAATGGCCCCTCGCTCCTCTGGATCCGCTGCAAAGTGGGTCAATCGTGGTTGTCGGGAGTCCAGGGATCCCTTGCGAGATCGTGGACCCAGCGTGCTTGGAGTTGGGCCCAACGTCTCGGGCCCCTCTCAATGGGGGGACCCGAATTTCATCGGATTTCGACCCAATGGGGTGTACGGGGGTTTTTGGGGGCGCTGATTCCGAATCCAGGGACACCGAACCCAAATTCGGTACGTCTGGCCCAATACGAGGGCCCCAACGCAGGTTAGGCACTTCGGTCGTTCGTATTCATTCAGGGTTGGGTATATAGGGGTTTTTGGGGTCGCCCGATTCGAATTTGGGGGCAGAAGACCGCAACTCCCCATGTGGGCCCTGATATGACGGGCCCAACATGACGAGAACAATGAAACACTACGGAATTCGACCGGATCCGGTATACGGGGGTTTTTTTGGTTGCTGATGAAGAATCCGGAGCCATAATGCCGATATCAGTCATCCCTGACCCAATATTGGGGCCCGAACATTGAAAATGGCCCCTCGCTCCTCTGGATCCGCTGCAAAGTGGGTCAATCGTGGTTGTCGTAAGTCCAGGGACCCCTTGCGAGATCGTGGACCCAGCGTGCCTGGAGTTGGGCCCAACGTCTCGGGCCCTCTCAACGGGGACCTGAATTTCATCGGATTTCGACCAAATGCGGCATACGGGGTCTCTTGGGTCGCTGATCAAGAATTCGGAGCCATAATGTCGTTATCAGCTATCCCTGACCCAGTATTCGGGCCCCAACATTGGAAATACCTCCAACAGGGAACATGAGCTTGGCCAGGAATGCACGAAAAGGCTCCAAATTTATGAATTGGGGGTTTTGGGGTCGCTGACTCCGAATCCGGGGCCAGAATTCCAAAATTCGCAATAGGCGCACTGATATGACCCCCCAAAAAATGACGAAAATCCGCAATTCTGGACGGATTTCCATCAAGGTTGGTATCTGGGGGTTTTTGGGGCCGCTGAAAAGGATTCCGAAGCCCCAACATTGGACATACCTCCAACAGGGAACATGAGCTTGGCCAGGGAATGCATGAAATAGCTCCAAATCTATGAATTGGGAGGTTTTGGGGTCGCTGAACCTGAATCCGAGGCCAGAATTTTAAAATTCTCAATAGGGGTACTGGTATGGCCCCCCGAAAAATGACGAAAATCCGCAATTTTGGATGGATTTTCACCAAGTTTGGTATCTGGGGGTTTTTGGGGCCGCTGGAGACAATTCCGAAGCCTGTTTTTCAAAATCCCAATCAGCGGACCCAATATGGCCCAATTCTATGTTTGTGGGGTACAGCCCATCGGGGCAGTATCATGCTTTTCGTATTCAGGGGGGCAAATGAGGAAGTGAGATAGTGGATCCCCAATTGTGGATTGACAATTCAGGGCGTCTCAATCAACGAGAAAGGACATTGAAACGTACAAGTCCAAGCAGTTGAGGGCAGCGAATTTTCACATCAACAATTTTATACAAAAATGAGAAATCATTGAACAAACGACGTGCTTCCAAGGAAGGCAAGCTAAGTAGAGACATAATCAATGAGTAATCATGACAAGTGACGCTCAATGGACGGTCTATCTGATAGGCAGCAAAACGTAGAAACTTATGCTGAACTCTTTCCAAGTCTGTACAGTACCGAATTGGATGAGGACTCCAAATTTGAGATGCATACTCAAGATGAGGTCTAACTCAAGTACAATACAGTGTTCGAAGTGCAACAGGATTACGAAAATCTTCACGAACGCGCTTGATGAATCCGAGAGATTTCATGGAAGTAACAACTGTAGCCCGCGAACACTCCGATTCCGATGGCCCGCGGGAGCCCTCGACGACTTTGTTGTTCGATTCCGATGGCCCGCGGGAGCCGTCGACGACTTTGTCGTCCGATTCCCGTGGCCCGGTTCCGATGGCCCGCGGAAGTCCTCGGTTCCTGTGGCCCGCGGAAACCGCGGTTCCTGTGGCCCGCGGACACTTCGATTCCCCTGGCCCGGGTCCTATGGCCCGCGGAAGCCCTCGGTTCCTATGGCCCGCGGAAACCTCGGTTCCTGTGGCCCGCGGACACTTCGATTCCGATGGCCCGCGGGAGTCCTCGGTTCCTGTGGCCCGCGGAAACTTCGGTTCCTGTGGCCCGCGAATACTTCGATTCCTATGGCCCGCGGGAGCCGTCGACGACTTTGTCGTTCGATTCCCGTGGCCCGGTTCCGATGGCCCGCGGAAGTCCTCGGTTCCTGTGGCTCGCGGAAACCGCGGTTCCTGTGGCCCGCGGGAGCCCTCGACGACTTTGTTGTTCGATTCCGATGGCCCGCGGGAGCCGTCGACGACTTTGTCGTTCGATTCCCGTGGCCCGGTTCCGATGGCCCGCGGAAGTCCTCGGTTCCTGTGGCCCGCGGAAACCGTGGTTCCTGTGGCCCGCGGACACTTCGATTCCCCTGGCCCGGATCCTATGGCCCGCGGAAGCCCTCGGTTCCTATGGCCCGCGGAAACCTCGGTTCCTGTGGCCCGCGGACACTTCGATTCCGATGGCCCGCGGAAGTCCTCGGTTCCTGTGGCCCGCGGAAACTTCGGTTCCTGTGGCCCGCGAATACTTCGATTCCTATGGCCCGCGGGAGCCGTCGACGACTTTGTCGTTCGATTCCCGTGGCCCGGTTCCGATGGCCCGTGGAAGTCCTCGGTTCCTGTGGCCCGCGGAAACCGCGGTTCCTGTGGCCCGCGGACACTTCGATTCCCCTGGCCCGGGTCCTATGGCCCGCGGAAGCCCTCGGTTCCTGTGGCCCGCGGAAACCTCGGTTCCTGTAGCCCGCGAACACTTCGATTCCGATGGCCCACGGGAGCCCTCGACGACTTTGTTATCCGATTCCCCTGGCCCGGTTCCTATGGCCCGCGGAAGCCCTCGGTTCCTGTGGCCCGCGGACACTTCGATTCCCCTGGCCCGGGTCCTATGGCCCGCGGAAGCCCTCGGTTCCTGTGGCCCGCGGAAACCGCGGTTCCTGTGGCCCGCGAACACTTCGATTCCGATGGCCCGCGGGAGCCCTCGACGACTTTGTTATCCGATTCCCCTGGCCCGGTTCCTATGGCCCGCGGAAGCCCTCGGTTCCTGTGGCCCGCGGAAGCTCTCGGTTCCTGTAGCCCGCGGAAACCTCGGTTCCTGTAGCCCGCGAACACTTCGATTCCGATGGCCCGCGGGAGCCCTCGACGACTTTGTCGTTCGATTCCCGTGCCCCGGTTCCGATGGCCCGCGGAAGCTCTCGGTTCCTGTGGCCCGCGGAAACCGCGGTTCCTGTGGCCCGCGGACACTTCGATTCCCCTGGCCCGGGTCCTATGGCCCGCGGAAGCCCTCGGTTCCTATGGCCCGCGGAAACCTCGGTTCCTGTGGCCCGCGGAAGCTCTCGGTTCCTGTAGCCCGCGGAAACCTCGGTTCCTGTAGCCCGCGAACACTTCGATTCCGATGGCCCGCGGGAGCCCTCGACGACTTTGTCGTTCGATTCCCGTGCCCCGGTTCCGATGGCCCGCGGAAGCTCTCGGTTCCTGTGGCCCGCGGAAACTCCGGTTCCTGTAGCCCGCGAACACCTCGATTCCGATGGCCCGCGGGAGCCCTCGACGACTTTGTCGTTCGATTCCCGTGCCCCGGTTCCGATGGCCCGCGGAAGCTCTCGGTTCCTGTGGCCCGCGGAAACCGCGGTTCCTGTGGCCCGCGGACACTTCGATTCCCCTGGCCCGGGTCCTATGGCCCGCGGAAGCCCTCGGTTCCTATGGCCCGCGGAAACCTCGGTTCCTGTGGCCCGCGGAAGCTCTCGGTTCCTGTAGCCCGCGGAAACCTCGGTTCCTGTAGCCCGCGAACACTTCGATTCCGATGGCCCGCGGGAGCCCTCGACGACTTTGTCGTTCGATTCCCGTGCCCCGGTTCCGATGGCCCGCGGAAGCTCTCGGTTCCTGTGGCCCGCGGAAACCGCGGTTCCTGTGGCCCGCGGACACTTCGATTCCCCTGGCCCGGGTCCTATGGCCCGCGGAAGCCCTCGGTTCCTGTGGCCCGCGGAAACTCCGGTTCCTGTAGCCCGCGAACACCTCGATTCCGATGGCCCGCGGGAGCCGTCGACGACTTTGTCGTTCGATTCCCCATGCCCCGGTTCCGATGGCCCGCGGAAGCTCTCGGTTCCTGTGGCCCGCGGAAACCGCGGTTCCTGTGGCCCGCGGACACTTCGATTCCCCTGGCCCGGGTCCTATGGCTCGCGGAAGCCCTCGGTTCCTGTGGCCCGCGGAAACTCCGGTTCCTGTAGCCCGCGAACACCTCGATTCCGAAGGCCCGCGGGAGCCCTCGACGACTTTGTTGTTCGATTCCGATGGCCCGCGGGAGCCGTCGACGACTTTGTCGTTCGATTCCCGTGCCCCGGTTCCGATGGCCCGCGGAAGCTCTCGGTTCCTGTGGCCCGCGGACACTTCGATTCCGATGGCCCGCGGAAGTCCTCGGTTCCTGTGGCCCGCGGAAGTCCTCGGTTCCTGTGGCCCGCGGAAACTTCGGTTCCTGTGGCCCGCGAATACTTCGATTCCTATGGCCCGCGGGAGCCGTCGACGACTTTGTCGTTCGATTCCCGTGCCCCGGTTCCGATGGCCCGCGGAAGCTCTCGGTTCCTGTGGCCCGCGGACACCTCGATTCCGAAGGCCCGCGGGAGCCCTCGACGACTTTGTTGTTCGATTCCGATGGCCCGCGGGAGCCGTCGACGACTTTGTCGTTCGATTCCCGTGCCCCGGTTCCGATGGCCCGCGGAAGCTCTCGGTTCCTGTGGCCCGCGGACACTTCGATTCCGATGGCCCGCGGAAGTCCTCGGTTCCTGTGGCCCGCGGAAGTCCTCGGTTCCTGTGGCCCGCGGAAACTTCGGTTCCTGTGGCCCGCGAATACTTCGATTCCTATGGCCCGCGGGAGCCGTCGACGACTTTGTCGTTCGATTCCCGTGCCCCGGTTCCGATGGCCCGCGGAAGCTCTCGGTTCCTGTGGCCCGCGGACACTTCGATTCCGATGGCCCGCGGAAGTCCTCGGTTCCTGTGGCCCGCGGAAACTTCGGTTCCTGTGGCCCGCGAATACTTCGATTCCTATGGCCCGCGGGAGCCGTCGACGACTTTGTCGTTCGATTCCCGTGGCCCGGTTCCGATGGCCCGTGGAAGTCCTCGGTTCCTGTGGCCCGCGGAAACCGCGGTTCCTGTGGCCCGCGGACACTTCGATTCAGATGGCCCGCGGGAGCCCTCGACGACTTTGTCGTTCGATTCCCGTGCCCCGGTTCCGATGGCCCGCGGAAGCTCTCGGTTCCTATGGCCCGCGGTAACCTCGGTTCCTGTGGCCCGCGGAATCATGCTCCCCTGTTGCATCTGATGAGAGGTCGAAAGTTCAAACAGTTTGACCCCAAAGTTTTGGGCATATCGATTAGTTTATCAGGTTGCCGTGTGTGCGTATCACCGTCCGTCGCCGACTCCGCGGATGACATCTCAGTACATGTAAGAAAGAGGATGTCTGCTGCTCCAGTAAGATGTGACGATAATGATTGCAAAAGCTCTCATCAATTATTAATTGCTAACACAGCATTGCCACGGGTCGGTGTCCTAGACCGAATGGCCCATATGTGGCGAGCGTCATCAGACGTTGTGCATGCAACGATGGGGCCACTCCGTGCATAAGGCGGTGGTAACCTATTGGTTGCAATTACTGAGCATTTATATCTGAAAGATAGACTCTGAAAGTTCCGTGCGAGAATTGAAGTAATGATAACATCTGTAAACAAGGTCTGTCAGCCCGATCCATGTTTGAAGATTCACTTCCTATGGATCGTGGCATCATTGAAGACCTCAGTTGTTAGTGTTCGAGAATTTTACTGCATCTCCTGCTGAAGTGTCTCTACGTGGTTCGTTGGAGAGTCCTTACCTCTTCAGTGTTCCATCGTTGAGTAACTTGCGAATGACAAAAGAAAACCGTACTGTGCCAAAGTTGTATGTGTTGAGTGGCAAAGAATGTAACGCTCTCAATCGAGTGTACGTAATACCCAAGTATACCTAATTTACAATCCTATCATCTTGCATACAAAACGAATGTCTATATGTAGGTATATATTTTGCTTACTTTTATATGTATATATATATATATATATATATATATCATATACATCCTTTAACACGGAAGGAATATATATAAAAATATATAGAGTGCATGTGTTGAATACGAAAGCAATGCGCCGCGCCGGACTTGTGTATATATGGATAGCGTATGCGAAATACGAAAGCAATGCGCCGCACCGGACTTGTGTATATATGGATAGCGTATGGGAGATACGAAAGCAATGCGCCGCGCTGGACTTGGAGGGAACCTCGTGGTTAGAGGGTCCCTATAGCCCACGAAAACCTCGGTTCCTGTGGCCCGCGGACATTTCGGTTCCGATGGCCCGCGGAAGTCCTCGGTTCCTGTGGCCCGCGGTAACCTCGGTTCCTGTGGCCCGCGGTAACCTTGGTTCCTGTGGCCCGCGGAATCATGCTCCCCTGTTGCATCTGATGAGAGGTCGAAAGTTCAAACAGTTTGACCCCAAAGTTTTGGGTATATCGATTAGTTTATCAGGTTGCCGTGTGTGCGTATCACCGTCCGTCGCCGACTCCGCGGATGACATCTCAGTACATCTAAGAAAAAGGATGTCTGCTGCTCCAGTAAGATGTGACGATAATGATTGCAAAAGCTCTCATTAATTATTAATTGCTAACACAGCATTGCCACGGGTCGGTGTCCTAGACCGAATGGCCCATATGTGGCGAGCGTCATCAGACGTTGTGCATGCAACGATGGGGCCACTCCGTGCATAAGGCGGTGGTAACCTATTGGTTGCAATTACTGAGCAAAGATAGACTCTGAAAGTTCCGTGCGAGAATTGAAGTGACGATAACATCTGTAAACAAGGTCTGTCAGCCCGATTCATGTTTGAAGATTCACTTTCTATGGATCGTGGCATCATTGAAGACCTCAGTTGTTAGTGTTCGAGAATTTTACTGCATCTCCTGCTGAAGTGTCTCTACGCGGTTCGTTGGAGAGTTCTTACCTCTTCAGTGTTCCATCGTTGAGTGACTTGCAAATGACAAAAGAAAACCGTACTGTGCCAAGGTTGTATGTGTTAAATGGCAAAGAACGTAACGCTCTAAATCGACTGTATGAAATGCTCAAGTATATCTACTTTACAATGCTATCACCCTAAATACAAAAGTTGTACGTATTGAATTGCACAGAATATCATGGTCTCAATCGAGTGTACGTAATACCCAAGTATACCTAATTTACAATCCTATCATCTTGCATACAAAACGAAGGTCGTTAGGATATGGCTGTCTACTTGATTCACCAAGTCATGGCAATTAGCGAGAAAAACGAAATTGGTTCCATAAAACGACAGAGGGCAAGTAAATTCCTTGGTTTGGTTTCGAATGCTCAAAGCACCGAACGCAGCACCCTATTACAATTTGATTACGAAACAATATAATCCAGACGATTGCTGGAATTTATGAATGACGAAAATAAGGAATGACATGAGAGAGTCGAAGCAGGTGTCCTAAGGCTCGAATTGGCGGATTGGATCAATTATTGTGAATTCAATTCATCCTACTCTATGTACTGCACGCACTGATTCTCTGGTTTGGGTTAACATTATTCGAGTCCAAAATCCATACAAACTCTATCGAGATGATTCCACGTGTTAAAGGACGACGTGAAAGAGCAAAGTTGGGTGTCCTAAGATCAAGAACGCTAACGAGGCCGGTCGCAGAACGACCCACGCGAACGATATAAGCAGATGTTACCCGATCCTCTTAGTTCCCCCACGATCATCCAGACCTTGTCGTGGTGTGGGGGCTTGATGCGAGGCGGTCTTAGCGGGACCACGGTGTCATGTTCGCATTTCACCATGGAACCACGTGACAGCTGATTCGCATCACTAACAATGGATGTAAAGATCACACCGCAACCCTTCTTGATTTGTTTAGGTCATGTCTCTGACACATCAAAATGGGCGGGAGCCTTGGCTTAATCGCCCGGGTTGCGAGGAAAAGAACCTCTATAAAAATTTCCTCAATCTCAAGGTGTGGTCCGTGCTGAGGGGATGGGTGACTGGTGGGTAAACCGGTCGTTAGCGTCCAACCTCGGGGTACCGGGCGCCCCGGTGGTATTAGCCTTGCTTACGGTGAAGGCGTAAACCGTGAGTTGACTTTTATTTCGTCCTTTCTCGTGGGAATCAAAATGAGTGAAGAAAATTTAAACCAAAACCAAAACCAAAACCAAGACGATGAACGTGCTGCTGTATCAAAAATTGAAGAATTGAGAGGTGAATGTTTCGTTCGACTAACCAGGATCGATCATGATCGCACAGCAGGAGCAACCTCAGATAAAATACAAAATGAGCAGGTCGTGTTACCTAATCTACAGCTGGCAGGTGACTGTTTCGTACCTTTAACGAGGCTCGATCCTACTGATCAAAGGGTAAAGGACGAGCCGATCGATTCCAAGCTCCGCATGAATTGTTTTGTTCCTCTTGATAGACTCGACGATATTCCGAAAAGCCCTTCGGGGTTATCCTCAATGAATTCTTTGCTCGAAGCCCTGCCTGACACTTCTGCTGTGCGAGAGTGTTTCGTTCCTCTGTGTCGTATCAGAGAAATCAATCCAACTGCCATGGAAATAGATGAAGTAATTCCCGACGTCCAAGTCCGTGGACCGTCTTCCGTCGAAACTTCGGCTCTTCCTGTCGTTCCTCTTCGAAGAAAGAAACACGCGTCCGTCCCGAAAGAAGAATTATCTCACGGTGCCGGTTTCATCGGCCCTCGGTTCGATCCTACCGATCAAAGGGTAAAGGACGAGCCGATCGATTCCAAGCTCCGCATGAATTGTTTTGTTCCTCTTGATAGACTCGACGATATTCCGAAAAGCCCTTCGGGGTTATCCTCAATGAATTCTTTGCTCGAAGCCCTGCCTGACACTTCTGCTGTGCGAGAGTGTTTCGTTCCTCTGTGTCGTATCAGAGAAATCAATCCAACTGCCATGGAAATAGATGAAGTAATTCCCGACGTCCAAGTCCGTGGACCGTCTTCCGTCGAAACTTCGGCTCTTCCTGTCGTTCCTCTTCGAAGAAAGAAACACGCGTCCGTCCCGAAAGAAGAATTATCTCACGGTGCCGGTTTCATCGGCCCTCGGTTCGATCCTACCGATCAAAGGGTAAAGGACGAGCCGATCGATTCCAAGCTCCGTATGGATTGTATTGTTCCTCTACATAGACTCGACGATATTCCGAAAAGCCCTTCGAGGTTATCCTCAATGAATTCTTTGCTCGAAGCCCTTCCTGACACTTCTGCTGTGCGAGATTGTTTCGTTCCTCTGTGTCGTATCAGAGAAATCAATCCATCCGCCATGGAAATAGATAGAGTAATTCCTGACGTCCAAGTCCCTGGACCGTCTTCCGTCGAAACTCCGGCTCTTCCTGTCGTTCCTCTTCGGAGGAAGAAACACGCATCCGTCCCGAAAAAAGTATCTCACGGTACCGGTTTCATCGGCCCTCGGTTCGATGATTCCAATGTAATGGTTCATTCTCTTGGGAATTCAACCGCGTTTGTCCGTTTTGTAAAGCACTCTTCTTTCAAAACGAAGGAGACAATCGCGTCGGCATATTTTCTTTATGCTGTTCGGGCGGAAGCGTTGTGTTGCCGTTGGTTCAGGAATCTCCACTCAGCCTCAGGAGATTAGCTTGCGGTGATGACGACAACTCTCAACACTTTTACAAAATATCCGTCATTACAATAATTCATTCGCAATGTCCTGTTTCAAAGCCGAAGTCCCGGAACTTCGTGGCCAAGGGCCTTATATTTTCAAAGTGCACGGTCAAGTGTATCACGGGAGTGGACATTGCTGTCCAGACTCAGCAGAGAGCGCCATGTTTGGGCAAATATATTTTCTTGATAGCGACGAGGCCGTCCGTCGCCGTTCAAATATTCATCAACAAGTAACTTTACGCGATGATATCGTACGGGAATTGGAAGAAGTGTTGAGAAACGTCAATCCATGGGTGCACGGATATTTGATGATGCGAGAAGTGATCAGAGAGCACATTTGCGAGGATTTTGCGACAGTCTTCGTCCGCAATGTTTCGGAAAGCGTTCGAAATCTCGATTTACCAGTTTTGGACGTTGGAGAGATCGCAGCGGTCATTCGTACCGCTCCCGGTGCTGCGTTCGAAACCTCTCACGTAGGTGGCCAAGGAATTCCGTTGGTCGTATACCCCAGACACGGCGGTGCCAATCAAACCATCGTGCTCAAAAATTTGAATCCTGCAATCGACCCGACGGTTTATCCTCTTCTATTCCCACTCGGGGATTTCGGTTACGAAACGGGTATTCTTTTGCGCCCAAGGGTTACGTTTGGTCGTGGGCGCAGGAAAGACCTGGTCACGGACCCGGTCGAGGAGGATGAGGAGGACGCGGAGGTTGAACATCATGCCGAGGTAGCCATGCCAACCAGTTCACGGCGAAGTACCGTGAGCATTCGCGAGTTTTATCAATTCAAGATTCAGGAGCGACAAGGTCACGTCAATCACTTACATTTTATGGGAAAACTATACCAACAATACCTCACTGACGTTATGATCCGCATCGATAGAAACGAGCTGTGGTGGTATCAGCAGAATCAAGATAAATTACGTTTAGAGAATTACAATAATATTCGTGAGGCTGTCCAAAGAGAAGCGGATCATAGAGGGGTTGGCATGGGGCGTGTCGCGATACTACCTCCTCATCATCAGGGATCACCTAGATACCCCCGTTACAAATATCTCGATGCCATGGCCATAGTATCAAGGCATGGGAAACCTTGCCTGTTCGTGACTTTCACGTGCAATCCTCAATGGTCGGAAATTGCTTCGGCTCTCGCTGGGACGAATCAATCGTTTAGAAATAGGCCTGACTTGGTGAATCGTATCTTCCACGCAAAATTCTTGGAATTCTTAGGAGACTTCGTCAACAAACAAATGTTCGGACACGTTCTCAACTATGTTTATTGCATAGAGTTTCAAAAACGCGGTTTACCTCACGCACATGTTCTCTTCACATTTTTAGGGGAGGACAGAGTGACGAGTCCTGATATGGTGGATAGGCTCGTATCTGCGGAAATTCCATGTCGCGAAGAGCATCCTCGTCTCTTCGCGGCAGTCGTTAAACACATGTTGCACGGAAAATGCGGCCTAGAGAATCCTAGAGCCGCGTGCATGAGAGAACAAAGGTGCTCAAAATTTTTCCCTAAGGATTTTTGTGAGGCCACCGTTATGAATGGAGAACGAGGACAACCGCGATACCGACGCAGGAATGACGGGGTGCGAGTAAACGCGAATGATAGACGAACGTACGACAATCGTTGGGTAGTCCCTTATAACCCTTATTTATTACTCAAGTACGACAGCCATATCAACGTTGAGGTATGTGGGTCTCTCAGATCCATTAAATATCTCAACAAATACATACACAAAGGTCACGACCAAATTTCAATGACCATCTTCCCCGAAGGTACCGTCGAAGACAACGGAGTATTAAATTATAGCGAGATTCTCGGATATGAAAGACGCAGGTACTTGAGTTCTTGGGAGGCCAGTTGGCGAATATCGAATTTCCCGATGTCTGGTCAATCCCACCACATCGAACATTTGCCCGTTCATTTGCCCGATGAACATAACGTGACCTTCAGGGTTGGAGAGGAGCAGGATGTTTTGAATCGTGAGAACGTGGAGGAGAGTAAGCTCACCGCGTGGTTCGCATTGAATAGGGACGAAACAGTCGTTGTGAATTATGGAAGGGACGGCATTACTACCACGGTGAATTCTATAGCGAAAGGTGTACTGTATCCAAGGATACCGGAAACGTTCCGTTGGGACAGTTCCAAAAAGAAGTGGTTTCTCAGAAAGAAACGAGTCCGCAGTATCGGTCTGATAGCTGAGGTTCCCCTGTCCAACACAGAACTATTTCATTTGCGGTTGTTGCTCTTCAATTTTCCCGGTGCAACATCCTGGGAACATTTACGTACAATCGATGAGACCATTTTCGATTCGTTCACAGAAGCGTGTCGTGCTCGCCATTTGATAGAGGATAGGAACGAATATCTCTTATGTATGGAACACGCGGCGACGTACAAGACTCCGCACGCTTTGCGTCGTCTTTTCGCTCACATCCTTTTGGTAGCGCCCGCTGACGCAAATTTCGATTTTCCTCATATTTTGCGTACATTCATTTCTCTTATGTCAGAGGATCTCGTAGCTTCCAATCGGTTTCCCAGTCGTTTGGCGGCTGAGATCGAAGCGTTGCATCTGATCAACGAAACGGTGCATAGAAATTCCGGTAAAACTATCACCGATTTCGGTTTGGATTTGCCTGACCGCCCTGTTCGAATCGACCCTCGGACGATCAATTGTTACGACTTGCCGGTTCCAACAGCAGAAGTACACTCCACAAATCTCCATAAATTGACTAGCGAACAAAAGATAATTTTCAACGCGGTCACAGCTGCTATAAGTCGTGCCGAGGGCGAGGAAATTGCAGGCGTCGGGTCAAGTTCCATGATTGATCGGGGCTCCGCACGTTCCGCGGGAAATGTGTTCTTTGTCGATGGACCTGGTGGGACAGGAAAGACGCATTTATTCACAATCATCCTAGATCATCTTCTCATACAGAAAAAGTCTTTTGTGTGCATGGCGTGGACGGGTATTGCGGCACTATTGTTAAAAGGTGGTCGTACGGTACACAAGTGCTTCTCGTTGCAACGTTCCGGTGAGGGTGACACCGAGACTTGCGTTTGTCTTAGATTTCAGTCCGCAGAGGCGGAAGAGATACGACACGCTTCGCTCATCGTTCTGGATGAGGCTTCCATGATGAACGTTTCCGCCTTCGATGCGATAGATAGATTCTTGAGAATACTCATGGGGAAACCCAATTTACCCATGGGTGGAAAGCCATTCCTAATGGGTGGTGATTTTAGACAGGTTCTGCCGGTCGTTCTGTACGGAGGACCTCGCGAGGTGATGGCGTCTACCATCAAATTCAGTCCTATTTGGTTCTCTTGCGTGAGATTCAGTTTGACAAGGAATCTTCGTTTGAAACAGGGCGAGGAGGAATGGGCAGAGTACATTCTGCAGATAGGTAACGATACGATTACGAAATTCAAACCACGAGCGGCAAACGAGGCGTTGGTAAAAATTCCACCCGATCTTCTGGTGGAGAGTATTGATGAGCTTATTCGATTCACCTTCGGTGATGATATTCTCTCTGAGGCCAATTCTGGAGCAGCGATCCTCTGTCCGACCAACGAAGCGGCCACAAAGATCAACGATGCAATGTTGAATGAGTTACCTGGAGCCGTGACTACGTTCCTCAGCAATGATGCGTGCAGGGATAACAAATCTCAACTGACCATACCTATTGAAGTTTTACATTCGGTGGTTAGTCCTTCTTTGCCACCTCACAAATTGTCTTTGAAGATCGGGTGCTTGCTCATTCTTCTGCGCAACTTAGATTTGCATAACGGGCTGTGTAACGGAACCCGATTGAAAGTATTGGACATTCGTCCTAATTGTCTTAGGGTAACCATCTTGACGGGTAGTCACGCTGGTGAGGTCATCTTCCTTCCAAGGATAAAGATGTTCGCTGATCGGGATAGGGGCATACCAGTCCCTATGACGAGGGAGCAGTTTCCAGTGCGCGTGTCATACGCGATGACCATTAACAAAGCGCAGGGTCAAACTCTTTCCAAGGTAGGTGTGTATTTGAAGAGTCCTTGCTTCACGCATGGACAACTCTGTGTTGCGATGTCTCGGGCTCGTAGCCGTAATGATATTAAATTACTTATCGACAATGTCACAGGTCGTCAGGGTGCTTTCGCGTTCAGGGACGGTCATCGGTTGACAACGAATGTTGTCTTCCGTGAAATCCTCGATCAAAATCACCGTGTATTGTCTTCCGCGGTGGAACTTACTCCTCCACAAGTGATCGAGGAGAATGCGATAGAAATCGACAGGATTCCTCATATCGAGGAGGAAATGAATTCCGATATAGAAGAAGGGATGCAGGAATAACAACGTTGTTGTGAACTTTTTCCATCTCGAATTTTCATAACTTTCATAACTTTAGATGACCAGTGGTTTTTTTACCACAGCATAGCTGTGGGTTTTTTTTCCACCCTACGGTCTTTCCCTTAGGACTGTTTCGCTTCGATAAATTCCTATAGTAGAGAAGAATTTTGGAAAAAAAATAATTTTCGGAAAGCAATGCGCCGCGGGGAACTTGGAAAAAATTATTTCCAAGCGACATGCCACGACGGCTCCGAATGACGTTGTTCTATGGTGAACAGCGAAAGCAATGCGCCGCACGGACTTGAACGAAATAATTGTGTACCCGCATTCGATTGTGATGGCCAACACGTACTCCACCATGGAGCCTGGATGAGAGATCGGAAGGTTCAAAAGTTTGAATCCGAACTCTCATCGATTATCAATTACCAATACAGCATTGCCACGGGCCGGTGTCCTAGACCGAATGGCTCATACGTGGCGAACGTCATTAGACGATGGGTTCATTAGACGAAGTTCCCTGCAAAAATTGAATCGCAAATATCATATTGGTCGGATCCCCATTGGGACGAAATTGCGAGGTCGAAGGGGCGGCGCCCTTCGCAAAGTGAGAGCCAAATGAGAGAGAAGAATGCGCGCACACGGAAGACATCCGTGTAGTTTCGAGAGTTTCACCGCGGCGAAGCCGCGGTGCGCGTCCAGGGGTCGGGGCCCCCTGGCAAAGCAGACGAGAGGCGAGTGTACGAGCGGGGAAGAGCGCGCGCGCCAGCGCGCGCACACGGAGGACCCGGGGCCGAAGGCCCCGGGGCCGACGTGCGATCAATCATGAGAGAATTTTACCGCGGCACCGCCGCGGTGGGGATCCAAGGGGCGGAGCCCCTGGCAAGACGCGAGGAGCGAGCGAAGCGAGCTCCGAACGGCTTGTTCACCCGCCAACAGGGAACGTGAGCTGGGTTTAGACCGTCGTGAGACAGGTTAGTTTTACCCTACTGATGACTCGTCGTTGCGATAGTAATCCTGCTCAGTACGAGAGGAACCGCAGGTTCGGACATTTGGTTCACGCACTCGGTCGAGCGGCCGGTGGTGCGAAGCTACCATCCGTGGGATTATGCCTGAACGCCTCTAAGGCCGTATCCTTTCTAGTCAAAGGTGGCAACGATATTTCTAGGAGTCTCGTGAGTCGAAAGGCTCAAAACAATGTGACACTACTAGGTGGTCGGTCCTCGCGGCCGACCATCGCACGAGCCCAGTTTGCCGAACGGGGTCGCGGAACGTAGTCGGGATCTCACCGTTCTACGTCCTGACTTCGGGCGGTCGATCATGGGTATCGAAGTTCGACGTAGAGACTCGGAATCGTCTGTAGACGACTTAGGTACCTGGCGGGGTGTTGTACTCGGTAGAGCAGTTACCACGCTGCGATCTGTTGAGACTCAGCCCTTGGCTTGGGGATTCGTCTTGTCGGTTAGACGAGGCCCCAAATTGAGACTGACGCGTTGATGCTGATCGTGTCTATGTTCTCTCTTCCGTTCATTCTTTCTCTTCCTTTCGAGAGGATCGAGACAGTGAACAACGAACACGGAGGAAGAACAGTCCATGGTGTTTGTTGTTCGATCGAACGGATACTCGAGGAAAGGAAAAGAAAAGCAAAGAAAAGAAAAGAAAAGGAAGAGAACAAAGAAGAACATAGACGGATCCGAGGCGTAATTGGCTTATTCGAATTTCGAAAGCAATGCGCCGCACCGGACTTGTATATATAATATATATAATATATATAATATATATAATATATGTAATAAATACACGCAAAATACAAAAGCAATGCGCCGCGTCGGACTTGTGTGTGTATACGTGGATAGCGTATGCGAGATACGAAAGCAATGCGCCGCGCCGGACTTGCATATGAGATTTATATAGATTCTTTATATAAATTATATATATATTTTTATTATACATCCTTGGATACGTAAGCGATATATATATTATAAAAAGATACAGAATGCATATGTTGAATACGAAAGCAATGCGCCGCGCTGAACTTGGAGGGAACCTCGTGGCGAGAGGGTTCCTGTGGCCCGGGAGTCAGGACTACTTGGCGGTGTCTTCCGAAAGTCTATATATACATATATATATATATATATATATATATATTTTATTATACATCCTTGGATACGGGAGCGATATATATATATATAAAGAGATACAGAATGCATATGTTGATTACGAAAGCAATGCGCCGCGCTGAACTTGGAGGGAAGCTGGTGGCGAGAGGGTTCCTGTGGCCCGGGAGTCAGGACTACTTGGTGGTGTCTTCCAAAAGTCTGTATATATACATATATATATATATATATATATATAAATTATATATATATATTTTATTATACATCCCTGGATACGTGAGCGATATATATATTATAAAGAGAAACAGAATGCATATGTTGAATACGAAAGCAATGCGCCGCGCTGAACTTGGAGGGAACCTCGTGGCGAGAGGGTTCCTGTGGCCCGGGAGTCAGGACTACTTGGTGGTGTCTTCCAAGAGTCTGTATATATATACAGGGTGATTCAAAATTCCGCACTCTTTTTTGGGAGTAGATTCCTGATGGAATTCTAAAACGATTTGTCCTTTCGCACAATGCTCTCCGACGCATAATTTCCAAGATATAATTAATTAAAGTTGACTAATTATGAGGTGGATCCATCGGTCAACAGGAGCGTCATAACAGAACAAGAGAGGAAGGTCCTTACAGAGGGCGCTCATACGATCAGCTGATCGGTATAATCGATACGATTTACCAACATACAAATTGGTGAATTTTCTATGTAGAACGATCGAATTCGTCGACACTGTGGAAAAATTGATCATTGTCATGAATTCTTATCACGATATGCTGTAGGTGAAAGTTGTAATTTCAGTAATGATTTTATTACGCAGACAAATGTAAAATAGTGTTATTTCGTAGGGATAGGGATTCAAGTGGGGAGAAAAAGTATAACTGCTCGTTTTCAATCAGAATTTTCACGTAAAAGAAAACATGAGAATTTTCATTCATCTGATACCCAATTTGAGAGGTTTGATTAGTAAGTTTAACACAAGAGATTGGATTCCGACCCTGTATTCTGATTGGTCGAGAATCAATGTATGTTAGATCAATCCTCGGCCGTTTCAAATGATTCTTCTGAAGAATGTGTTTTCGACTTATCCCAATCACAACATTGAACAATGATGAATTTATTCGAATTCACCCTTTTACATCATTCGATGATTATAAAGGGTTTATCGAACGTCAATAACTCACTTCAACTTGCAGAATCCATCAATTTCGACGAAAATACAAGGTGTGACATCGTATACGACCCAATCATTGCACTTGATTGACATTGTAATCACATACGGTTTGTTTAGCTTAAATCAACCACTCGTGATACGAATCAACCTTTTTAGGACGAAGACATTTTCCAAACGTAGAAACGCGCTCGAACTTGCACACAATTTGAATGACATTTTGATTTAAACATGAATGATCTTGAGTGATCTCAAGTAAGTTATTAACGTTCGATAAACCCTTTATAATCATCGAATGATGTAAAAACGGTGAATTCGAATAAATTCATCATTGTTCAATGTTGTGGTTGGGATAAGTCGAAAACACATTCTTCAGAAGGATCATTTGAAACGGCCGAGGATTGATCTAACATACATTGATTCTCGATCAATTAGAATACAGGATTCGGAATCCAATCTCTTGTGTTAAACTTACTAATCAAACCGTTCAAATTGGGTATCGGATGAATGAAAATTCTCATGTTTTCTTTTTTACATGAAAATTCTGATTGAAAACGAGTAGTTATACTTTTTTCTCCCACTTGAATCCCTATCCCTACGAAATAACACTATTTTACATTTGTCTGCGTAATAAAAATCATTACTGAAATTACAACTTTCACCTACAGCATATCGTGATAAGAATTCATGACAATAATCAATTTTTCCACTGTGTCGACGAATTCAATCGGATGAACGAGTACTCCATATGACAAAGCTTTTTGGAAAGTTGGTGCCGCATTCGTTGACAATTCAACAAAAACTGTATTCACCAGATTTGACTCCCTCCGACTATTTTACCTCTTCAGAAATTTGAAACAATTTCTTCGTTGGTCGAATCCCGTGGCCCGGTTCCTATGGCCCGCGGGAGCCCTCGACGACTTTGCCGTTCGATTCCCGTGGCCCGCGGACACCTCGGTTCCTGTGGCCCGCGGATACCTCGGTTCCTGTGGCCCGCGGGAGCCCTCGGTTCCTATGGCCCGCGGATACCTCGGTTCCTGTGGCCCGCGAGAGCCCTTCGACGACTTTGTCGTACGATTCCCGTGGTCCGGTTCCTGTGGCCCGCGGATACCTCGGTTCCTGTGGCCCGCGGACAGCTCGGTTCCTATGGCCCGCGAGAGCCCTCGGTTCCTATGGCCCGCGGGACCCCTTCGACGACTTTGTCGTTCGATTCCCGTGGCCCGGTTCCTGTGGCCCGCGGACAGCTCGGTTCCTATGGCCCGCGGATACCTCGGTTCCTGTGGCCCGCGAGAGCCCTTCGACGACTTTGTCGTACGATTCCCGTGGCCCGGTTCCTGTGGCCCGCGGACAGCTCGGTTCCTATGGCCCGCGGGACCCCTTCGACGACTTTGTCGTTCGATTCCTGTGGCCCGCGGATACCTCGGTTCCTGTGGCCCGCGGGAGCCCTCGGTTCCTATGGCCCGCGGATACCTCGGTTCCCGTGGCCCGCGGACAGCTCGGTTCCTATGGCCCGCGGATACCTCGGTTCCTGTGGCCCGCGGACACGTCGGTTCCTGTGGCCCGCGGATACCTCGGTCCCGATGACGCCCGTCAAGAGCGTCGATGCCACTCAATTCTTCAAGGGAACAACAACATCTTATCTTCCCAAGATATCAAGGATGAGCAATTGAGAAAAGGGAAGAAGGGGAGAAAAAAAGGAAGAAGGATCAAAGTGATTTCACCGAGGACCCGTGCGAAATCGATTGGTCCGACAGTCAAGCTCACGGCCCAATTCACGTCTGTCGCCGACTCCGCGGCAGGCATCTCGGTATATGTAATGATGAACCGTGCCTCGTCGCGGGACACATTGAGTTATACGGATATTGAAAAGGACGCGTAGAGGTCACTCAAGGAGGACTTCGTGTATCCAAGCCAATATCAAGTAATATTATATGTCAATGATATAACAATGATTATTAATCATCATCATTATTATTATTGCCAACACAGCAATGCCACGGGTCGGTGTCTCAGACCGAATGGCCCATACGTGGCGAGCGTCGTTCGACGTTGGATTATGCCGACGATTGAGCTACTCCGTTCATACCGTTGTAGTAGTCATCTATCGGTCGCACTCACAGAGCACAAAATCAATGACTCCAAGAGTTCCGAGCGAGAATAT
>JAFFJZ010000019.1:6007500-6038542 GCA_018340375.1 Gonatopus flavifemur
CTGGGATCATTTTCCAGCCAGTTCGAACCCAAAAGTGAGCCTAGGGAATTTTTTCCCGAATCCAGAATTCAACATCTAGACGCTGTTTCCGACTCCTGGGGCTCCGTAAGAGGTCTCTGAGTCCATTGGCTACCCCCTGAGTGGACAATTCTCCCCTTTTCTCTAACTGGGGTATCTCTGTCCTTGTCTAGGGCTGACGAACTCATAGATTTCCGAACTCTGCGACTTGTCTTGCCATTCTTTGTACTTGTCGGGTCGAAGGGGAGAGTTCCTACCCAAGCCCGACCCTGTATCTGGATTTGGAGCACTCTAGGAGCTTTTGTCCCGAATCACGAATTTTCGCCCCAAAATGGTTGCAAGGCTTCTGAAAGCCTGAAGGAATGGTTCTAGACCCCTTCCATAGCTCTTAACACCACACATTGAATCTGGGGAATTTCTAGTCAGTTTTTTTCCGAACTGAAATTCATATTCCAAAGTGGTCGGGGTGCTCTCAAAAACCTCGAAATAACTCCCGGGACCCATTTTCAGCCAGTTCGGACCCTATAGTAGGCCTAGGGAATTTTTTCCCGAATCCAGAATTCAGCATCTGGATACTGTTTTCGACTTCTGGGGCTCCATTAGAGGTCTCTAACCCCATCGGCTACCCCCGGGATAGACAGTTCTATCCCTTTCTCTAACTGGGGTGCTCCTATCCCTGCTTGGGGCCGACCGGGCTATACCTTTTGTTTTTTTTTCTGGGCTCCCCGACCTTTCGTTCCTCCTTACCGCTCTGGAGCCTAAAGACCCTCTTCATTGGAGTTGCGATTCACCTGGAACCCTTGAAACCTGGGCCTTCGCAGAAATTTGAACGTCCTCCATTATGGAGTCGGCGGATACCGAAGACGGACTCACATTGGACGAAGAGGAGGGTGACTTGTTGAATCGAACGGTTATTGAAAACATTCCGGTGGTGGCCTTCCGTGATAGAATCGCAAGACATCCAACTACCCAGACCGAGCCACAGATGACTCCGGGGGGGAGGGGAAAGGAGAGGATCGCCTTGTCTTCACCGACCGACCAGGAAGAGCTGTGGGAGCTACCACCTCTGCCATTGTCGGATGAGCAGCTGGACAAGATTAAGAAGGATCTGGGAGGGCACTTTTATAGTTTTGAGTCCATCAACGCGACGAGCAAAGAATCAGCAGCCAGGAAGAAGGACCTACAGATTGCAGTTAGTGCATTTAAGAACGCGATCGAAACCCTAACATTAGCCTATACGTAACTACGCACAGAGAGGGAAACGACTCGGAAAATTTGGAAATCCATGCGGCGGGACCGCTTAAGATCTGACAAACTAAGGAACTTGGTACCCGATGAAGAGAGGCTGGGGCTATTGGTCAGGAAGCAGGTTCTGTGTGTGATGGACGAATGGAAGAAGAAGGAAGAGGAATCAAAGGACAGACTTTATAAGGAAATTGAGGGGACTATTGTACGGGCAGCAAAGGAGAATTCCCAGGCGGAGTATCTGCGGCGAGCGATTTCGGAGGTCAATGAGAGGGTCGCGGGGCCATTGCAGCAATTAGCTGAGTCACAACTCGTAACCCAAACTCCACAAAGGACCTATGCAGGCGTAGCCCAGTCTGAAAGAGAAGCCTTCCATACGATGTCGCAACGGAGGTTGGAGACGGTGGAAATTCGGCCTTCCAAGGAAGCTGAGGGGAATTTTCCGGATGCCTTGGCCACGAAGAAGGCGATCATAAGAGCGGTTGATCCTGGGTCGTCGGGAATACGTATAGATCGATTCACGAAGGGTAGAGAGAGAGGTGTGCGTATTACGGCCGATCCATCTGAGCTCTCCAAAATTAAGGAAGCTCTGGCACATGCGCACCCCGATCTCGTGGTTAAGGAGCGTGAGAAGCTCTTCCCAAGGATGATTGTTCGCGGAGTACCCAAGGACCTCAAGAATGAAGAGTTCCTCTCAGCCCTTAAACGCCAAAATCTAGGAGACATAGAGGAAGACTACGCTAAGGTAGTATACAGATTTCTATCGGGCGAAAGAAAGACCACCAGCCTAATCATCGAGGTCAGCCCTGAAGCACGCCTGCGCTTGCGCAAACATGGGAACGTGTACGTGGGATGGAATTCGTGTCACGTAGACGATCACCTAAGGGTTACTCAATGTTTCCGTTGCCTTGGATTTGGGCATATTGCCCATCAATGTAAGACCGAACACCCCACTTGTGGGTATTGTGGAGAGCGACACGAAAGCAGGAACTGCAACAACAGGAGTAACCCACCTATCTGCCACAACTGTCGCCAAGCCAGGTCCACTGATTATCACCACCCAGCGACTAACGTTTCAGCCTGCCCGATCCTGTCAAAGATGCTCGAGGAAAAAGAAAAGCTTATTAAATATTAAAAATGGCTTCATCAAGAAAGAACACGGCCTCACAATTACCGAATCGGGAGAGTCGTGGCGACACCATACACGGAATGGATGAGGGCTGGTCACCCACCTGCAATATCGAACACCTACCATCCATTCCGGTCAATACGCAGGGTTGCAGTCCGTCGACTGCTGCAAATAACGACCACCAACCGGCGGAACCTGTAACAAACCCCAGGAACCGTCAATCCCCTACGGGGGTTCAATCCACCGGTAATACCTCGGTAAACCACATTAATACGGTAAGGGAGGGTTCCTCTGACCCCTCCTCCGGTGGATCCACCCTTTTGGGTATGGAGGCCCAGCCTGGTTCGTCGCGGACGGCAGTACAGCAGCCAAACGAAGTGGAAACAACATTGGACTTGCATCGATGTATGGAACGAGTGAGGATTGTGAGTAGAGGAAATAAAAGAGGTGAAAGGATGAGAAATATTATAGTCGAAGTGAGTATGAAAATGAAAGAGTATTTAATTAAGAAAGAGAGAGTGTATGTAGATTGGTTGTCATTGAAAGTGAGGGAATGCGAGTTGGTGAACCGCTGCTTTGCATGTTTTGGCTACGGTCACCAACTCAAGGAGTGTAAGGTAGGTAGATCGTGTGCGAAATGTGGGGAAAAAGGGCATCTGGGGAAAGATTGTAAAGGGAGTGAAAGTTGCGTTAATTGTAAGATGAGGGGGAACAGAACGGATCATTCCGTAATGTCCCCGGAGTGTCTGGAATACGTGAGAGTGAAAGAGAGAATGAGGTTAAGAATGAATAATGAGTGAAAGAACGATGAATGTGTTGCAGCTGAATTGTGCGAAAAGTTATGATGTAATGTGTGATTTGGGTGTGATGATGAGGGAGAAAGGAGTGGATGTGGCTCTGTTGCAGGAGCCGTGTGTGATGAGAAAAGGAGTGAGAGGATTGCCCGGAGATATGCGTGTGATATGTGTGAATGAAAGTCCAATGAGTGCGATTGTTGTATGTGATGATAGATTGGATGTGATGGCTGTGAATGGATGTGTTACAGAGTATGGGGTGTGTGTTTGGATGAGGGATGCATGCAGAGTTTTATGTGTGTTCCGTGTACTGCCGCCCGAGCCTACCTATGGGCCCGATGCTTCAGTATATGGAGAGTGTGTTGAAGCGTGTGAATGGAAAGCCATTACTGATTGGGATGGATGCGAACGCCGTGTCCCATCTGTGGTATAGTAAATATCACGCTGGCGGCCGAGATAGGCAACTGCGAGGGGATCTCCTGGAGGAATTCCTCGTGGGAAATCGCCTCAACGTCCTAAATCGACCTAGGGATTACTATACCTACAGTGGGACAAGTGGCGAGAGTGATATAGATGTGAGTGTGGTGAATGATGCATGGATGGGGTGTGAATGGACTTGGGATGTTAGGCCGGATTGGGGATTGAGTGATCACAGTGTGTTAATGATGAAATTTGTGTGGAAAATGGGAGAGAATGAGAGAGTGAATGTGAATGACATGGGAGTCAGATGGAGGAGGAAAAGGATGAATGATGAAGAGCGAGAATGGTATGAAAATAAGTTAGAAGATGAAGCATATATGTTTGGGTTGGGAAATTATGAGGAGCTGGGAGCAAATGATAGAGTGCGAATGATGACTAAATGGATAACGAGTGTAAATGATGAGTGTATTGGGAGAATGAGTATAGGAAACAACGGGAAAAGGAAAGTGACATGGTGGAACGAGGAACTATTTGAGATGAGAAGAGAAGTAAGAAAGCGAAGGAGGAAGATGCAGAAGGCGAGGAAAGAATTACGGGAGAAGAGGGATGTTGCGAGTGGAGTGAGTTATGGAGAGAAAGAGAACGAATTTAGAGATAAAATGAAGAAATATAAGATGGCAATGAAAGAATGTAAGGAAAAAGATTGGAGGGAATATGTGAGAAAGGAAGGGAATCGAGATCCATGGGGAGGAGTGTATAAAATATGTATGAGAAAGAGGAAGAAGGAAGTTATGAGTGCGATTAGAGTGAATGGAAGAATGACTGAAGGATGGGTGGACACGATGAATGAAATGTTGAACGTATTTTTCCCAATGGGTGAGAGTGAAGAGGATATGAATGTGGATGAATGTGAGAATGATGTGAGAATGGTGAAAGAATTAGAATGTTATGAGATTGAATGTGCGTTGAGGAGAATGAGGAAAGGGAAGGCTCCAGGAATAGATGGGATTACAGTGGAAATGATTTTGAATGCATGGAGGGCTATTCCTGAATTTGTGTATGGTATGTATGAGGCATGTATGAATGAGAGAGTTTTCCCGAAAGTATGGAAGAGTGCGAATGTATGTGTGTTGTTGAAGTCCCCGGACAAGGATAGAGGAGAAGCTAGGTCGTATGGGCCGATAAGCCTCTTACCTTGTCTGGGGAAGGTGTATGAAAGGATATTAGTGAATAGATTGGAAGCAAAAATGAGTTTGAATGGAGGAATGAATGACAGGCAGTATGGTTTCAGAAAGGGTATGTCAACGGAGGATGCATGGATGAGGATGAAGGAATGTGTGAATGCTGGTATGAATGAAAAATATGTGGCTGTGATCAGTGTGGATTTTCAGGTCGCGTTCGATAACTTAGAGTGGAAGGGAATAATTGAAAAGATGAGAATGATTGGGTGCGAAGAGATAGAGATATGGAAAGATTATTATAATGAAAGATTGATGATGAAGCATGATGATGAAAGGAAAGTTTGTGAGGAGTAAAATGCCAGATGTGAGAGTGCGGGGAAGGAAATTAGAATGGGTGAAACAATTAAAGTATTTGGGAGTGAATGTGGAAGAAGGAATGAAATTTGGTATACATTTGAGTGTGATGAGGGGAAAGATTGGGAACGTGGTTGGAATGCTGAGGAGAGTGCTGAGGAAAGAATGGGGTCGGAGAGGAAAAGTAGTGAGAATGTTGTTTAAGGGTCTGATGAGTGCGTGTGTATTGTATGGGTCAGTTGCATGGGAAGAATGTTTGAGGTATGAAAAGTATAGAAGAATGCTTGGGATGTGTGGAAGGATTGCAATGTATGCGTGTTTGAGTGTATGTAGAACGGTGTCGAATGAGAGTATGAGGGTATTGATGGGTGAGTTGGGTGACCTTGGGTGTATGAAGCGAAGAGACGTGCAATTGTTTATAGAATGAAGAGAGGATGGATGATGAATGAAAATAGAGATTTGGTGAGTGTGGAAGAAATGGAGAGGCTTGGAGTGAAAGAGTGTGAATGTTGTGAAAGAGAGGATGATTGATTTGTGGCAGAATGAATGGGAGACGAGCGAGAATGGAAGAGTGTTGTATGAATGGATAGAGGATGTACGATTAGTGAAGAAGTGTAAATGGTTTGATCCGTGCCTGGAAATGGGATACCTCATGACCGGGCACGGAAGTTTGAATGTGTTTTTGCATGCAAGAGGATTGGCAGAGTCGCCAGAATGTGTGTGTGGAAAAGGAGATGAGGGATGGAGACATGTGTTGGATGAGTGTGAAATGTATGAGGATTTGCGTGAGAGGGTTAGAGAGGATGTGGGAGTAGAAGTGGATGGAAGGATATGTGTGAGGAATATATGGGAGTGCGAAGGCAAATTTGCCTGTATGAATGGATTTGCGAAGGGTGTGTTTGGGAGAAGAAGGGAGAGGATGAGAGAGATGAGGGATGAGGAGTGAGGCATGGTGTCTTAGGAGGAACAGGAGGCCATGCAGCGGAAGAATGGGGGAGGAGAAGGACAGGGAGAACGTGCTTGTAAGGGTCTCCATGGACGCATTCAGGTGGATGGAGAGGATGGGGAGGGTTTACTTGGGCTGGACGTCGTGCCGGGTTATCCGGTACGACAACGTCGTACGCTGCCTGGAGTGTTACGGGTACGGGCACATCGGCAGAGAGTGTAAGGAGAAAGAAAAGGTATGTAGGAGATGTGGGAGGGGGGGGCATGAGGTGAAGGATTGTAAGGAAGGGAGGGACTCCTGCAGGAATTGCAGGACAAAGGGATGGGACGATGGACATGGGATTCTCTGGGAAGGATGCCCTGAATATAGGAGGATGGTGGAAAGGGTGAGGGAAAGGATGGAAAATGGATAGAGAAGATAGAGGGATGAGAGGGGAGAGGATCAGGGGACTGGGAGGTGGGAGGGGAGGGATGAGAGCTGTGCAGATTAATGCACAGCGCTCGAGATCGGTTATGTGGGAGTTGGGGCAGTTGATGAAGGAAAAGGGGATAGGAGTGGCCCTCGTGCAGGAGCCATATGTGTGTGGGGGGAGGGTTTGTGGCCTGCCGGGGGATATAAGGAGCTTCGACGTTGGTGGTGGAGGGGTCAAGGCGGCGGTCTTGATTGCGGATCCGGGCCTCGAATGCATGTTGGCCGAAGAGGTCAGTGAGGAGTGGGGGGTATGTGTTCAACTGGAGGGTGGGTTCGGGAGGGTCTCAGTGGTATCCATTTATTGTAGGTTGGGGATAGGGATGGGGGTCAACTTGAGGTATATGGATAGGGTCCTGGAATGGGCAGGGGGTGGGAGAGTGTTGTGGGGCTTGGACGCAAACGCTGTGTCCCCGCTCTGGTTTAGCAAGGGACGGGGAGGGGGGAGGGATACGGAGAAGAGGGGGGACGAACTGACGGAATATATTGTGGAGAAGGGGTTGGTGGTGCTGAACGAGGCCAGTGAATGGCATACGTTCAGTACCGCCAACGGACAATCCGACATCGACGTGACGCTGACGAGTGGGAACTGGGGCGGGGGGAGGATGGAATGGAGCGTGGAACCGGAGTGGGTGCACAGCGACCACAACGCTCTGAGGGTGAATTGGGACACTGAGGGGAGGAGGAGGGAATGGGAGGGCGGCAGGAGGTACAGGACACGGGAAGCGGATTGGGAGGCATTTAGATTAGAATTAGCAGGGTTATTGGAGGGGGGATGGGAAGAGTTCATGGGCCTGGACCTGGATGGGGAGGAGGAATGGATTAGGCTGAAGCTATGGGAAGCATTGGGTAGGATTGGGAAGGGGAGAGAGAGGAAGGTGAAGTGGTGGACCCGTGAACTGGGGGAGATGAGGAAGGAAGCCCGGAGATTCAGGAAGAGGAGTTAGAGGACAACGAGGAGATTGGGCAGAGAGGCACCGGAGACGAAGGAAGAGATGGAGAGGTATAGGGAGATCACGAGAAGGTTCAAAGGGGAAATGAGGAAACGCAAGGATGGGCACTGGAGAGAATATGTCAGAAGGGAAAGGAGGGGGAAACCATGGGGACCGGTATACAGGGTCTGCTTCGGGAAGGGGTCCAGATTCCTGTCGGGATTCCTCAGGTACGAAGAGGGATGGACCAGGACATGGGAGGAAACCATGGGGCATGTTCTGGAGGGATTTTTCCCTGGGGAGGGAAGGGAAGTCGGGAATGTGGAGGCTGCAGCATGGGAGGGAGGAACAGGAGATAGGGAATCAAACATACAAGGAGCGGGAGGGTGGGAATTCGAGGACGTGGTAGAGGCGATGGAGAAGATGAGGAGGGCGGCGGCACCAGGGTGGGAGGGGATTGATATGGGAATGTTGTGGGGACTATGGGGGGTGGGCTCGCGTTTTTCGGCATGCCTGCTTGATGAGTGTAGAAGAGAGGGCAGGTTCCCGAGGGAATGGAAGAGGGCGAAAGTCCTCTGTCTTTTGAAGGCCCCAGACAGGCCTAAGAGCTCTCCGGGATCCTACAGGCCGGTCAGCTTGCTGCCGGTCTGTGGGAAGATCTTGGAGAGGGTTATGCTTAAGGAGGTGGAGGATAGATTGAGTGGGATGGGGTCGAGCAGGCAATATGGGTTCGAGAAGGGGAAAGGGACAGAGGATGCGATACTGCATGTAAAGAGGATTGTGGAGGAGAGTTTATTTACATATTGCATGGGGGTATTTATTGATTTTAAAGGGGCCTTTGATAATCTGGGGTGGGGATGCATGCTTGAGACTTTACAAGGGGTGTGATGCATGGATTTTAACTTATGGGTAGATTATTTCAAGGATAGGGAGGTTTTTATTGAAGGGAAGTGGGGAAGGGTAGGGAGGAGGGTGACCAGAGGGTGTCCACAGGGTTCGGTTTGTGGACCAATCCTGTGGAACTTGGTGATGGATAGACTCCTTGGGGAACTGGAAGGGATGGGGGGGAGCAGGTGGCATATGCGGACGACTTGGTGGTGGTGGTGGGGGGGAATTCAAGGACAGAGCTAGAGAGGAAGGCGGGGGCTCTTAGGACGAAGGCCATGAAAATAACAGGGGCTCTTAGGAGGGTGACGAGGAAGGAATGGGGTTTTGGGAAGAGGGCAGTGGGAATCATTTACAAGGGAGTATTTTTGGCTGCGGTCACGTATGGGGCGGGGGTTTGGGGGGGGGGAGATAGGGAAGAGGACCTATGCAATGGAGGTGAATAAAATACAGCGCGTGGCCTTGTTGGCATCGTTGTGCGTATGCAGGACGGTGTCGACACAGGCCATGCAGGTTCTCATGGGGGTGCTGCCGCTGGACCTGGAGGTGACGGGGAGGGGAATTATATATCAGGTAAGGAAAGGGCTAGAGGTGGATGGGATGGGTTTGGTGGAGGAAGGGGGGTTGGAAGGGATACAGGGGATGAAGGAGAAGGGGAAATATGTATGGGATAGGATGTTGGAGGCATGGGACACGAGATGGAGGAATGCGACGGTTGAGGGGGTGACGAGAAAATTCCTGGGAGGGGTGGGGTTCGGATGGGATTTAGGATTCATCCAGACGGGGCATGGGAGCCTGAATGAATTTCTGTACCGGCGTGGATTGGCGGAGGCGGCGTTGTGCGGGTGCGGGGAAGGGATTGAAGATGTGGAACATATTCTAAGGTTTCCGTGGTACGGGATGGAGAGGATGGGATTGGAGATCAGGTTGGGTAGGGATATGAGGGAAGTCATGTGTTGGGAGGGATTGATAAGGGGAAGGGAGGGCAGGGAAGCATTGGAGGAATTTGCGAGGGGGGTTTTTGGGAAAAGGAGAGGGATGAGGGTGGGAGGGTAGGGGGGGTTGCGACCCTTACACGCAGGGAGGATTTCTTTCTGGGGGACTGGGGAGGCCTTACGGCTTCTTCGGACCTTCGGGGAGGAATCCTTTGGGCATGGCGCACCGACGTACCCGAGCTGGTCGACCAGTGCCTGGAGGGGCAGGCCTCCTAAACTGGGAGAGGGCACCTCGGGTATTCCTCGGGGGCTCTCGAAAGGTCCCACCGGCGACCTGGCAGGAGGCCGAGGCCGGTACCCGCGGGGTCGGAGCGCCCACGGCAACAACATCAGCCGTCTCCGACATGGGAAGGACCATCGCGGGGGCAGTGGTTTCAAAGTCCGCATGCTGGACGAGGGGGTTCCGGTTCGAACCCGGACCCCCGGCGGGTGAGCTGCGCATCGTACAGCTCGGGTGCCTGGCCTGCTTAGCCAGGTAGCGATTAGAAAGGTCCCGCCTCCACCAGTGGGGCTTCCGGCCCTGCTAGCTGGAGGCAAACTGGAAGGGCGGTCGTTAGGCCGCCCGCGCCGGCCGGGCGTACCCCGGTCCCGCGCCCATGGGGGTCGGGGCGGATAGGTCCTTTGGACAGGTGCCGCCCCGATAACAAAGAAAAGGGGGTGACCCTGACTTATTATTGTCCCTATCTACTAGCACTTCGAATCTCCCTCGCCTCTGAGCAACGCATACTACACTAAAAAACACACAAACAACAAACACAAAACCTCTTCCTCTTCCCCTCCTTTTTACTCCTGTCAACAATAGGGTCAGAGCATGTGTCCAGGCGGGACACAACGAACAGGCCTCCCCGTGGTTCCCTGTGGGTGTGTTGAGGGGATGTATCGGCGGGTAGCTGGCCATCCCCTCGGCACAGCCAAACTGTTCATCCTGCGAGTCGCCCGCAGGTGCTAATGGATTTTTCCATTGCCCGCTCCCGGGGCATGGTTCCGCTGGGGGGTAGAGCGAGTGGCAATCTCTTTGTCGTGATTGTTTATGCCCGAAAGGGCGAGGAAACAAGGGTGAGGGCCTCCGGGTCTGATCTCACACGATAACGTGTCCCTATCTACTCCCTCACGCGGTCCACCACCTTGTCGCGGTGTGGGGGCTTAGGGTGAGGCGGCCCTGGGGCCCCGTTGGCGATGTTCGCATCGTCTTCGGGAACCGGGAGCTGCTGATTCACATGACTGAGCGTGGACCAAAGATCACACCGGAAACCCCCTGACGTGTTATGGTCATGTCTCTGACACGTCAGGGGGCCGGACCCCTTGGCTTAATCGCCCGGGTCGCGAGGAAGAAAACCTCTATAAAACGTAACCCCCGAACCCCAGAGTATGGTGCGTGCCAAGGGGGTTCACGCGCGGCGGCGCGGCTTCGCCCGCGGTGGGGTCTGCCCTCGGCTTCGGCGTTGCAGACGTCCGGGGCGGTCCCTTCCGCGGTTGGTGCCACGCCTCCTGCGGGCTTGTTCGGGAGGATAATCCGGCTATTAGCGGCCTATGGGTTGGCGTCCCTCATCGAATAGGCGTCCACCCCCGGGGACGGGCGTGAGCTTGGGGTGAAATTTAGGTCGTCCGTACTCGTGGGATTTACATGGAAAATCTTATTAAATCGATGGAAGTGGGAGGAGGAGGCGTAGGTGAGGGAGTAGGGGAGGGTGGGATAACGGGAGGGAGTAGAGCGGCTGGGAGTGAAGGGGGGGTAAGAGGAGGAGGCTGAAGGATGTGGGAATGGAAGTGTTGGAGGGGAGCACCACTGTTCTCGGTAAAATGAGGGCAGCGAGCTCAGGTGCGAGGTCAGTATGTGCGGGGAATGAGAGCAAGGTTTCGAAGGAGGTAGGCGAGAGGATCTACGGCCATGTCCTCGAATTGGAGGACTCGATCGTGGGTCTCCCCGCCAAAAATCTAGAGTTGGAAGGGAGGTTGATGGAGAGGAGAATAGGACGTAAATAGGACGGACAATGAAGAATCGGCAGATTCGTTACGCGAAAGTTTGTTGAACAGCTGATTTCCATACGCGAAGACAAGTCCGTCCTTTTCCGCAAGAGGGTAGAAACGAAGATACGATTGAGGCCAAGTTGGCGATTGAATATTTCAACTTTGAAAAGGAATTCGTGTTCAATCATCTTTCCAACGGAACGTTTCTCAAATGATTTCTTTTGCCTTAGTCACGATTGGAACTTGGTGAAACGTGACTTTGTAGAATAAGTCTATAATCCAACCAAGATTCGCGAATAGAATCAGGTTTCTCTGTTATAATCAAATCAGTGAAATTCAGTGTAATTGATTAATTTTGACATTCAAATCGCGTTAAAAACTGATCGTTAACCGGCACGTCTTCAATCTTCGTCAGAGAGAGAGAGAGAGAGAGAGAGACAGGAGGACCACCAGAACCAACCATCACCTCGTTTTCTTTTGTTCGAAAAGAAGTACCTAACGTGTACTCTGCTTTTCCACCACGGTGAGTCAAGAGCGGAAGAAAAGAAAATATTAGTTCTTTCTTCCTCCTGCGCTATACACACCGTACACACGACTGAGAGGAATCTTCTTTCTTTTTTTCACTCTTCGTACATTACGAGTTTCTTTTCGAAAACTCTCGTAGAAACATCCGTAATCAAATTGTATCGGTTTACTCTCTGTACATTACAAGTTTCTTTTCGAAAACTTCCGTAGAAATATCTGTAATAAACGTATATCTGGTTTTTCACTCTTTGTACATTACGAGTTTCTTTTCGAAAACTCTCGTAGAAACATCCGTAATCAAATTGTATCGATTCACTCTTTGTGCATTACAAGTTTCTTTTCGAAAACTCTCGTAGAAATATCTGTAATAAGCATATATTTGGTTTTCCATCCTTTGTACATTACGAGTTTCTTTTCGAAAACTCTCGAAGAAACATCCGTAATCAAATTGTATCGATTCACTCTTTGTACATTACAAGTTTCTTTTCAAAAACTCTCGTAGAAATATCTGTAATAAGCATATATTTGGTTTTCCATCCTTTGTACATTACGAGTTTCTTTTCGAAAACTCTCGTAGAAACATCGGTCATCAAATTATATCTGTTCAATCTCTGTACATTACGAGTTTCCTTTCGAAACTTCTCGTAGAAACATCCGTAATCAAATGATATATGTTCAATCTTTGTACATTACGAGCTTCTTCCCAAAAACTCTCGTAGAAATATCTGTAATAAGCATATATCTGGTTTTTCGTTCTTTGTACATTACGAGGTTCCTTTCGAAAACTCTCGTAGAAACATCCGTAATCAAATTGTATCGATTCACTCTTTGTCCATTACGAGTTTCTTTTCAAAAACTCTCGTAGGAATATCTGTATTAAGCATATATTTGGTTTTTCATCCTTTGTACGTCACGAGTTTCTTTGCGAAAACTCTCGTAGAAACATCCGTAATCAAATTGTATCGGTTCACTCTCTGTACATTACAAGTTTCTTTTCGGAAACTTCCGTAGAAATATCTGTAATAAACGTATATCTGGTTTTTCACTCTTTGTACATTACGAGTTTCTTTTCGAAAACTCTCGTAGAAACATCCGTAATCAAATTGTATCGATTCACTCTTTGTACATTACAAGTTTCTTCTCAAAAACTCTCGTAGAAATATCTGTAATAAGCATGTATCTGGTTCTTCGTTCTTTGTACATTACGAGTTTCCTTTCGAAACTTCACGTAGGAACATTCACTACGTTGAAGAAGAATCGATTCTTTTTCAACGTCGTCGACAACGTATGCTTCACGCGTTCGTTGCATTGTACAACTCGACTCTTGGCGAGTTTTTCCTACACTATACGAACTTCTTTCCTGTAGATGAAATAAACTAATTTTTCTCCTCGTATCCACTTCCATTCCGATCAGAACAATTCTCTGCGAACTCGTGTATTATATTTTGAGGATTGTTCCTTTTTTCGTCACGGACATAGATGCTTTCAATGATTTGGAGTGATTTCTTCTTCTCGTTATAACGACAATCATTGCATTATCGCAGGTCAGGGACGTCATACGATACCTCGGCCTTGCTTCTTCTTACGAACCCACACCAACTCATCACACATTTCATTTCATACACTCGCCAACATACACACCATATGACACTCTATCCTATTCTGTCTTTATCTCATTTTTCAGGTGTTAAATATACGCATGTATATACATATCTACCGGACAGGAGTTGCACACACGCTCACTTAGTCCACCCAAACCATAGTATATTTCTCCCTTTGCATTCATCTTCGGAGGTACATTTGTATGATTCATATTTGGAGGAAATTTTTTAGTAGAAACCACAAACGTAATTTTCTTATAGCGAATGTTACTGTCCCACTTTATCGATTGCAGAAAACAGAAATTTATATATGATTCAACATTTTTCATTTGCTTGCTTCAATTTACAACAATTGGCTCACCCCTTCTTCAGGTTACGAGCGTGTGTGGGAACCAGTGCAGTTTCAACTGATATTTCTTGTTGTGTTTTAATATCATGTTATCGTTCATAATGTACAGGGTGGGGCATTTAAAGTGTCGCGGGCGTTTTTTCCAAAAATAAAATGAGATACGAGAAAATTTTTCGGACAAAAATTGTAGGGTATCGAGGGGGACATCCGATGGTGGCCTTGGCTTTGACCTCAAATCTCATCTTCAAGGGCATTCTGAGGTCAACTCTTGTTTTTTAAATAGCATCTCATATTTTTTACTGCAGATTTGGATTCTAGGTCAAAAACCAAGAAACTTTTGTCTGAATCATTTTCCTGAAATCCGCAAAGATGGCGCTCTAATCGATATTGTTCCATACTGAATCTGACATTAGAATAACTCGAAAACGAAGGGTCTTGGAGGAGAATGTTTCGGACAAAAGTTGTCTGATTCCAAGGGGGACCCCTTGAACTGAAACGGAGGTGATGGGGTATAACAGACAAAACACAACACATTTCAATCGTCTACATCACTTGGATAATTTTGATGCAGTAGATGCTCAAAATGATGGCCTTCGACTTCAATACACATTTCAAAACGTTTCACAAAAGATTGCTGAACTCGTGCTAAAATATCTTCATTGATGCTCGCGCATGCATTGATGATTCGTTGACGCATATTCTCAGGTGTAGTCGGTGCTTGTTGATAAACTGTATCTTTTATGTATCCCCATAAAAAAAAATCTGGAGAAGTAAGATCCGGAGAACGGGCAGGCCAATGAACTGGTCCACGACGTCCTATCCATCGTCCAGGATAATCTCTGTCCAATATTTCTCGAGCTGTGACTGCATAATGGGATGGACAACCATCGTGTTGATACCACATATTCAATCGTTCCTGAATAGGTATGTCTTCAAGTAATGTTGGAAGTACTTGATCTAAGAAATGTCTGTACTTCTCTCCATTTAGCGTATCTGCAATGAAGTACGGTCCAATTACTCGAGATCGAAAAATACCACACCAAACATTCACAGCCCATTGTCTTTGATGCTCTACTTGACGTAACCATCTTGGATTTTCTGTCGCCCAGTAATGCATATTATGTCGATTTACTTGACCATGATTGGTGAACGTCGACTCATCAGAAAATAATATGTTGATGAAGTTGTTATTGTGCATTTGCGCTAGACCCTATCGAAAAAACTGTACACGATTTTCGAAATCATCACCGTGAAGGTCTTGATGCAAACAAATGTGATACGGATGGAATTTGTGACGGTTCAGTATTCGAAGAACACTTCTTCGAGAAATTCCCGAATGGAGTTCAATTTCACGAGAGCTCACGTGTGGATTATTGGCTACTGCAGCTAGTACATTAACTTCCGCATTTTCTCCGCTAACAGTTCTCATTCGATGTCGTTTTTCCCTTGTAACACTTCCCGTTTCTGAGAATAATTTTGTAATGCGTTGAAAATACCTAATGGATGGCGTTGTTCTTTCAGGAAATCGTTCTGCATACAAGTCATATGCTTGTCTGGGGTTCTTATGCACTTCACCGTAAATGTAGATCATATCGATCTTTTCAGAAACCGTGTATCGGATATCCATGATTTTCAATTTGTCATAAACCAAGTAATAATGAAATGTAACTGACAAACTGACTTTCAAAATCGTGAATTTTCACTGAACCCCGTCGTTTGTTTACATCGCGTGAGCTCTGAATGGTGGTAATGTAGACGATTGAAATGTGTTGTGTATTGACAACTTTTGTACGAAACATTCTTTTGCAAGACCCTTCGTTTTCGAGTTATTCGAATGTCAGATTCAAAATGGAACAATATCGATCAGAGCGCCATTTTTGCGGATTTCAGGAAAATGGTTCAGACAAAAGTTTCTTGGTTTTTGACCTAGAATCCAAATCTGCAGTAAAAAATATGAGATGCTATTTGAAAAACAAGAGTTGATCTCAGAATGCCCTTGAAGATGAGATTTGAGGTCAAAGCCAAGGCCACCATCGGATGTCCCCCTCGGTACCCTACAACTTTTGTCCGAAAAATTTTCTCGTATCTCACTTTATTTTTGGAAAAAACGCCCGCGACACTTTAAATGCCCCACCCTGTATATATATATATATATATTCGTTATTTAGAACCCCATTACGTCACAATTATTCTTGGGGCGCCCATACAATTTTACAGCCAAGAATATAGGGACTTAGAATTCATCGCAATGAGAGGTATACGAGTAGCTTCGTGTACCGTACACGGTTGAAACACGTTTCTCCGGTGTTAGAACTCTAGTTTTGTTTGGACATGAACGTTTCTCTTTCAGTGAAATTGTCAAAAAACAAAAGGTGGATTTTACTTGCTCTGCTTTCGCTCGGTCAGACCGTTCCTGTCCACGTAAAATCCTGAACCGTATCACTGAGTTCCTCCAAGTTATTCCTTTTCCCCGCCTGTGATACATACGACTGCATCCTGTAGTGTGTGTTTCACGAGAGCAGAATAATAACTTGGGACTTGAACATTTTGCGAACCTTTTCGATGGTCAGCGACTGCCTCTTACGTGGTGCTGAATCGTTGTTAAAGGCCGCGAATAGTTGAGGGTGATTTTATCTTCAAACCAAAGAGTCTGTGCGCTATACCGTTTTCCTCTTTTGTAAAACTTTCGATTGCAGTCAGTGGTGATCGTTTTGCATTGGTGTGTTACGTGACGATGAATTTCGCTCCTGGAGTAGAGAAGAACATAATCCCTATTCCCGCCTGTATTCCCGTACGTGGACTATTTCAAAGCGAAGGGAAGTCAGAACCCAAACATTATCCAAAATATATGTCTAAATATATACATATATCGACCCATAGAATGTAAGAAATAAACGTACGCTCAAACAGAACGCTGAGCAGGAAGAAAGAAATCTAGGTCAGAGCTCGCATCGATGTCCACATCGATGCATATTTTCGAGGCACCGTGAGGGAACATACCAACGCGGAACGAAAGTCACACGCCCACGGATTCGCTGTCTTTGTTCGCGGTACCCAAGTGCCCGTGTCTCTCTCTCTTCCCAAATACCGAATTGACTAATCGCTGCTGATCAGGCAGTTGAGTCGGCAGGAAAACCCCTTCGCCAGGATCTGGCGTGTTCCATCACCCAGATGAAGAACACGTAAATAGGACGGACAATGGAAAATCGGGAGATTCGTTACGCGAAAGTTTGTTGAACAGCCGATTTCCATACGCGAAGACAAGTCCGTCCTTTTCCGCAAGAGGGTAGAAACGAAGATACGATTGAAGCCAAGTTGACGATTCAATATTTCAAGTTCGCAATAAATCGTAGAAGTGTGTCCCTTTGGAAGGTTCCACGGCGTCTTTTGTAAGGGATTTATGTTCAATAATCTTTCCAACGGAACGTTTCTCAAATTATTTCTTTTGCTTTAGTCACAATTGAAACTTAGTGAAACGTGACTTCGTAGAATAAGTCTATACTCCAACCAAGATTCGCGAATAGAATCAGTTTTTTTGTTATCATAAGATCAATGAAATTCAGTGTAATTAATTAATTTTTGGCGTTCAAACGCGTTAAAAACTAATCGTGGACTAGCATGTCTTCAATCTTCGTCAGAGAGAGAGAGAGAGAGAGAGACAGGAGGACCACCAGAACCAACCATCACCTCGTTTTCTTCTTGTTCGAAAAGAACTACCTAACGTGTACTCTTCTTTTCCACTACGGTGAGTCAAGAGCAAAAGAGAAAAAAAATACATTAGTTCTTTCTTCCTCCTCCTCTGTACACACGGTACACACGACTCAAAGGGAATTTTCTTTCTTTTTTTCCATTGTACATTACGGGTTTTCTGTTCAAAACTCTCGTAGAAACATCCGTAATCAAATTATATATGTTAAATCTCTGTACATTACGAGTTTTCTGTTCGCAAACTCTCATTGTACATTCAGATCATTTTCGGAAATTCTCATAGAAAGGTTTATAAACAAAGTCTCATCTGTTTCCATGTTTTCCATAGTTTCTTCGAACGGAATAAAGTATTTGTTAAACGAATTCCTCCACATCTAAATTTCTTTCACGTTAACCTTAACCACTACACTGGGGGTGCAAGATAAGAGAATCTATATCTTATCGAGAGATTAAAACCAGGAGCGGGTACCCACTCGCTTTCCCAATCGAGCCACTCCGGTTGGGAAAGTGCTTCATTTTCTTTTACGTATATAACGAGATTTCTCGCCTTTCACCTACGGAAAAACCCGTTATATAACAGGTGGGACTATAGCGTGTGGATAAAATCTGTTTACTGAACTTTCAAACTGACACCGATTGTAATGGTAGTGAAAGGTTTGTATGGAGATGTAGCAGATTTGACACTATAGTTATGAGTGCGATTAGAGTGAATGGAAGAATGACTGAAGGATGGGTTACAAGGAAAATAAATAGCATTCTTACCTCTATAAAATCTCATCACATGGCATTTAGTGAGATTGGATGACATATTAGATAGCACACACCAAGATTGTAACCGACCCAAATCACATTGCAGATTTTGAGCATCTCTGCAAGTTCTTATAATCATAAAGAGTTCCAGGTCATCAGGAAAAAGAAGATGTGTGCAGTACTTGAAAATCGTAGAGATATCATTAATGAAAATAATAAATAATAAAGGACCTAGATGTGAGCCTTGCGGTACACCTGAGGATACAAAAAATGAATCAGAAAAATATTGAGAGACACGAACTGATTGCGTACGATTCAGAATGTAACTCTGTAACCAAGAGAAAAAATTGCTACGAATACCTAAATTACTTAACTTATTTAACAATATATTATAATCAACTCTGTCAAAAGCCTTCGAGAAGTCTGTATATATAGTATCCACTTGGACATTTTGATCAAGCGCAGAGGACACGGCACTTAATTAGTAATTATATCAGAAAACAGTGATGTTATTTTATCGGTAACTATATCTTCAAAAATTTTCGGCATAACATTCATGATACTAATGAGTCTATAGTTTCTCACGTCAGAACGGTCCTCAGATTTGAAGATAGGAGTAATTAAGCTGGATTTCCATTGAGAAGGAAATATTCTAGGGGATAAAGAGCTGTTGAAGATCAACCACAAAGGCCAAGAAATGACGAACTTGCAAGATTTTAGAAAATTAGGAGGAATACCATCATCATTACAAGGAACAGGGGGATAATTTTGATAAACTGATCTGAAATAAGAAGCAAATAAGTTCGAAATAGCAATACCAGTGTTGCCAATAGTATCGTCTAAATGCATTACCAGGGGTATACCGTTCTGATTCCGCTTACTATTAGAAAAGTTCCAAAAGCTTTTGACATTTGTGGGAATGGACCCTTGAATGGTGGGGTGGCGGAGGATGGGCGCATGCGTCGTCATTCAGTTACCTAGAGTGTGCGCTATCGTCGCCTCATTTCATTCTTACGCTTGGTCGAGTCAACAGCTCCGCTCATCGTCAGAATTCAGAGAATTTCATCCACACCTTTGAAACCGCTGAATAATTGCAAATCACCTTAATTCAGTCAAATTTCAACGAATTTGGATCATTCAACGCGCAGTAGAATCGGAAATTTTCTTTTCTTCCTAACGCGCTTATCGAGTATATTAATACTCGCTCCATCGAGTATCGTATTCAAACATAAGTCACATCGAGACAGAATGGGCAGGAAGAAAAGTCGCCTGTCGCAGAGATCGAGATATAAGGATCTCGAGAGGAGGAGGTCTCGGGTACATCATCCGAAATTGCCCGAATGTCGAGTTCTGTTGACGGCTCTTACACCCGCGCAAATCGACGCGTTCGTGAAACGACCGCCGAAACCGACTCTGCGCGATCGAGGGGGTCAGAACCCCACCGTGGAGTTCCGAGTTGACTGGCCTACGCTGCATGATTGCCATGTCACGTTGATGGTGCTCACAGACGCGGAAATGAACGCGATTGTCGATCGGCGGAATATGCCTCCTCCACCGGCTCCCCCACGAGCTGCCTTGCCAGCTCCTGCTCCCCGACGTGGAACACGCAGGTTAACGTACCGATTGGTGCATAAGTACGCGAACCGTCCCGTTTCTGAGGTCACCAAGCATACTTTGGGTCCATTCGAACCCAGGTGCATTCACTGCGGGGCGAAGTTTTTTGCGGGAGAGCCCGCCAATCGCAGGGGGGCATTCAATATTTGTTGCCATCTCGGTAAGGTGACGCTTCCGGAGTTGGGTCCTTGCCCTCCTCAGTTGGAGGAACTGTTGACCAGCGAAGGTCCTCTCGGTGTCGAGTTCAGGAGAGAGATTCGATCCGTCAATTCTCATTTCGCCATGGGCTCATTCAAGGCCACCTGTCCATCGGACAGAAACGTCGCTCAGGGCGCATGGTGTTTCCATATTACTGGGCAAATCTATCATTACGTTCAACCCGTCCCCGGGAGCGTTGACGAGCATTTACAATTGAATCAGCTCTATTTCATCGACAGTGACGAGGCATGCGATCGTAGAGAGCAGATAATCGGAGATAGGGTATCATCGTCGACGATCCGTACCGTCGAACGCATGTTAAGGGAGTGCAACCCTTATTGCCGCGCATTTCACACGATAGGTGAAATCATCGACGAACAGTACAGTCAAAATACGCGATTGAAGAGGATAAAGATCCTTTTTAAGGAAAATATAAATACAGACCTGAGGCGATACAACCTCCCCGCATCGCGAAGCGAAATCGCCGCAGTTTTTACCGGTGACGTGCCCCCGTTCAACGTTGATCTCATCGTGTATCCGCGTGACCAAGGAGTTCGAAACGAATTGAAGAACTTGAACGAACTTACCGATCCGTTGGTGTGTCCCATTCTCTTCCCCAACGGTGAACGCGGGTATCAAACTAAAATCCCCCACAACAACGACCCCAAGCACACAGTAACTTTCAGGCAATTTTACGCCTACAGGATTGCCGTCAGGAACGGGTTTTCGATCCTACACCATAGCGGGAAACTTTTCCAACAATATTTGGTTGACGCTTGGTGTAGAGTCGAATCAAACGATATGTGGTACATCAAGACCCATCAGGCCACTATCAGGGGTGACGAGTACCAGGGCCTCGCGAACCACCTTAGAGCCCGAGCTACCGCCGAGGGGGCCCAGGTGGGAAAACTTATAGTTCTACCCGCGAACCGACCGGGTACTCCGCGGTATATGCAACGGAAATATCAGGACGCCATGGCCGTCCTCGCGCGTTACGGCAAGCCCGATCTCTTCATCACTTTTACGACAAACCCGAAGTGGGATGAGATCACTGAGAACCTTGAGGGCAAACAAAAATCCGAACATCGGCCGGACTTGGTCTGTCGAGTTTTTAAAACCAAGTTTTTGAATTTCCTGAAGGAATTGGTCACCGATCAATACATGGGGTATGTGCAATGCTATTTGTACGTGATAGAGTTTCAGAAGAGGGGTCTACCGCACGCCCACCTCCTCGTGACCTTCCATAACGAAGATAAGATAAGGTACCCCGAACAAGCCGATGCACTCATTTCGGCGGAAATTCCTGATCCGGCCATGGACCCCGAACTTCATCGCATCGTGGCCAACAACTACATTCACAAGCCGTGCGGGGATTCGAATCCCGCCGCTCCCTGCATGAGAGACGGGAAATGTTCGAAACGATTTCCGAAGCAGTTCGCGGACAACACGGTGCTAATGTCTTCCAATCGACCTATTCACAGGAGGAGGAGAGATGGCAGGAGCGTACGCGTCGGTAGGATCTCTTGCGACAATCGCCGAGTTGTGCCATATAATCGTTACTTTGCGAAGAAGTACGATTGTCACATCAACTTCGAAGTCTGTTCCTCGATGAGTAGCATGAAGTATCTTCATAAATACGTTTGCAAGGGCAGCGACTGCATAACGGTGCAGGCCGCGGAAGATGGCCGTTCCGCCGTCATTGATTGGGATGAGGTGCAAACGTATCTCGATTGCCGATATGTGAGTTCCACCGAAGCAGCTTGGCGGTTGATGGAATTTCCCCTTTCGGGCCGGTCGCACTCGGTCGTGACTTTGGCGGTTCACCAAGAGGGTGGCCATTACGTAACCTTCGATCCCGAGGCTCCCGTCGAACAACTCGAGAGGAATTTGGAGAAGGGCACCATGTTGACGGCGTGGTTCGCATTGAATGCCGTTGACGAGGAAGCACGCGTCATTCCCTACTCACGGATCCCCGAACATTACGTATGGGACGGGGGGAAGCGAAAATGGACAAAGCGATCGAAGTCGGTCAAAGTCATCGGACAGCTCGGCGAGGTTTCTCCGAGAGACTCGGAAAAATTCCACCTCCGAATCCTATTAAACCACGTCAGAGGGGTCACCAGTTTCAAGGAAATTCGCACTGTGGACGGCGTCGTTTATGATACCTATTTCGACGCGTGCAAGGCCATGGGGCTGACAGAGGATTGCGAAGAATACGGGCGTTGCCTGGAAGAGATCAGCGCTCGGAGTTTGCCTCATAGAGTGAGGAAAATGTTCGCCCTGCTCTGTTGCGTCGGGACGGGAGAGCAGGTTGGTCATATGGCCGCGCTGTGGGAGCGGTTTAAAGGGAAAATGATTGACGACTATGTGCAGAGGGGAATGAGTGAGGCCAGTGCGACGAACCGATGCCTCTCATCGATAAAATTGATCCTCGTGAGGAACGATAAAACATTGGCGATGTTCGGGTTGCCTGAACCGGACGAAGAATCCGCGGAGGAACGAGTTATCGATCCACGCCCCATACCTGTGAACCCCAATACCCTCAACGCCCAACAAAGAATCGTCTTCGACGCCGTGATGGAGAGCATCGAAGCCACTGAACGCGGTGTTCCGGTCGCGAATAACACGTTCTACGTCGATGGGCCCGGTGGAACGGGAAAGACGTATCTATACAATGTCATACTGTCGACCCTACGATCGCGAGGGAAATTAACCATAGCTGTGGCATGGACCGGGATGGCGTCTACCCTCCTTCTCAACGGTACGACCGTCCACAGAGCGTTCCGCCTCCCCCTGACAATCAACGAGGATACCATTCCGGGATGGCCGGTGCAGTCACCTGAGAGTGAATTAATACGACGATCCAGTATAATCGTTTGGGACGAGGCTTCCATGAGCCCTAAAGTGGCGCTCCATGCCGTTGATCGGTATTTGAGAGACTTAATGAACAAACCAGATACTCCCATGGGTGGGAAAGTCCTTTTGATGGGTGGGGACTTCAGGCAAGTATTGCCTGTGGTCGAGAGGGCTCATCGGACAGAAATAATCCAATCCACCATCAAAGCGAGCCACATGTGGCCCCGGATGAGGATAACGAGGTTGACGGAAAATGTGCGTGCGGGGCCTAATCAAATCGCATTCTCTCGATGGTTGACCCAGTTGGGAAACGGTACCTTGCCCACGTACAGGTCCAATACCCACCCGGATAAAAACTTGATAGCTATTCCAGCGGAGTGCGTCGTTGCGACGAGGGAATCGTTGATTGACAACGTTTATGGTCCCTCTTTGCAAAAGGATCCATCCGATCGCGCGATTTTATGTCCCACGAATATCGCGGTGGAAGAAATAAACGACATCGTTTTAAGCCGCATCCATGGTGACTGTCGTTCATATTGGAGCACGGATCGTTACGATGGTGACGAGTCCGACGAGTTCAGACCCACCGTGGAGATATTGAATAGAATTTCCTCTCCTTCTTTACCACCGCACGAACTCAAGTTGAAACCCGGGTGTGTTGTAATGCTGTTGCGCAATATAGATTTGGAAGGTGGATTGTGCAATGGGACCCGCCTGAGAATCACGGCCCTCCACGACCATGCCCTCGACATCGTCATCTTGACGGGGGCCCGAAGAGGAGAGGTCGGCCTCATCCCTCGAATAAAGATCGGCATGGAGATCGATCGAGCTCCACGCAAGATGACAAGGTTCCAGTTCCCGGTGCGGTTGGGGTATGCAATGACAGTTAATAAAAGCCAAGGTCAGACCTTCCAACACATCGGGTTCTATCTGGCCACACCCTGTTTTGCTCACGGCCAAATGTATGTGGCCTTCTCGAGGGTGCGCCAAATAGAAGACGTCCATGTTCACGTGGTCGATGGTCCACACCAGGGGAACTTGACCGGTCACCCCGGTCGGAAATTCACGCCGAACGTCGTCTACACTTCGATCCTTCAAGACCAAGGCATAGGACCGCGTATCGATCGAGACACGGAGGGAATGGACGCGACGGCGGATCATGTTTCGCATCCCGAATTGATTGTGGATGGAGGTGACGGTGGGGAAGTTGAATCGACGGTCATACACGACCAACCAGCACACGATGTTCTTTATCCCGAATTCGTTGTGGACGAAAGTGACGTTCAACAAGACGTGCCGAACATAATGGTCGGACCCGAACCACCTGTCAAGGTGAGAATTCTGAACGACAGTGCCAACACCTCGGTGTACGATCGACCGGGAACGTCAGGAATTCGCAGGGTTGTAGCAATTCGCCCCGTTCAACCGTATGATACGGATTCCGAATAGGAAAGTGTGGACAAATCGCATGAAGAAAATTCATGTGTTGCTTATTTTTTTCCAATTTTTTCAATTTTATCAATAGTTTCGTTTCCAAGTTTTTCAAGTTTTTTAAGTTTTTCAAGTCTCTCAAGAGTTCCAGTGATCTATGGAGAGGTCATGTCTCCAAAAATAGAGAATTGAATATGAAATATAAAAAAATTAAAAGAAAATAATAAAAAAAAATATGAAAAAAAATAAAAACAAAACATTTAATATATAGTGTATATAATTGTAAATATTAGAGTTAAGAATTGTAAATAAATGTAAATAAGTACCTCGATGGATGAATTCGGCAAGGGAGCCCAAGGTGACTGTGCCGGAATATGCGGAGTTGCAGACGTCCACGAGTGGTCCTGGAACTCATCTAGGATCTCGTATCCATCGGAAACGTACTTCCTCGCAGACTACGGCCAACTGCACACGCTTAAACTGAAGATCGGAGACCTGGAAAAATTGAGTCACTATTCTGGAACCATGGAAAAACTGGAAGACTCCAGTTCCTTCGATGGGGGTCTCGAGCGTATACCTGAAAAAACATGGAAGAATGATGAACTCGAGTTCCGTTAACGAGCGCCTCGAGCGTATACCTGGAAAACATGAAAAAATGATGAACTCGAGTTCCTCCGACGAGGGTCCCGAGCCGATACCTGAAAAACATGGAAGAATGATGGACTCGAGTTCCTCCGATGAGGGCCCCGAGCCGATACCTGAAAAACATGAAATAATGATGAACTCGAGATCCTCCGACGAGGGCCTCGGGCCGATACCCGAAAAAACATGGAAGAATGATGGACTTGAGTTCCTCCTGGCTCCTTCCACTGAGGGTGGAAGGCGTTATCGGAACAGTACGAGGTGCGCGGGTAGACGGAGGAACCGGGGCCGACGTGCGAATAGTCTAAAGAAACGATCTTGCGCGGCGAAGCCGCGCTGGGGGTCCAGGGGGCGAAGCCCCCTGGCAAGAACGGCCAGGGCCCGCGAAGCGGGCCCGCCGTTCTTGTCCTTACCATCAACAGGGAACATGAGCTCGGTCTAGAACTGCTCAGAATCGGTTGAAATCCATGAATTGGAAAGGTTTTGGGGTCGCTGAACACGAATCCGGGGCCAGAATTCCGAAATTCACAAATGGGGCACCGACAGGGCCCCCGAAAAATGACGAAAATCCGCAATTCTGGACGGATTTTCACCAAGTTCGATATCGGGGGGTTTTTGGGGCCGCTGAAAACGAATCCGAAGCCCGTTTTCCGAAATTCCGATTAGCGGACCCAATATGGCCCAATTTTCATGTTTGCGGGGTACAGCCCATCGGGGCAGGCGCAAGGTGGCCGTATCATGCTTTTCGTATTCAGGGGGGCAAATGAGAGAGTGGGATAGTGGACCCCCCATATGTCGGTCCCAATATGGTGGTCCCAATTTGCCGGTGAAGACACGTTCCGAACGATTTGGACCAAACTTGGTTTCTGGGGGTTTTCGAGGTCGCTGATGAAGAATTCGGAGCCCTTATGCCGGTATCAGCTATCCCTGACCCAATATTGGGGCCCGAACATTGAAAATGGCCCCTCGCTCCTCCGGATCCGCTGCAAAGTGGGTCAATCGTGGTTGTCGTAAGTCCCCAATTGTGGATTGGACAATTCAGGGCGTCTCAATCAACGAGAAAGGACATGAAAACGTACAAGTCCAAGCAGTTGAGGGCAGCGAATTTTCACATCAACAATTTTATACAAAAATGAGAAATCATTGAACAAACGACGTGCTTCCAAGGAAGGCAAGCTAAGTAGAGACATAATCAATGAGTAATCATGACAAGTGACGCTCAATGGACGGTCTATCTGATAGGCAGCAAAACGTAGAAACTTATGCTGAACTCTTTCCAAGTCTGTACAGTACCGAATTGGATGAGGACTCCAAATTTGAGATGCATACTCAAGATGAGGTCTAACTAAAGTACAATACAGTGTTCGAAGTGCAACAGGATTACGAAAATCTTCACGAACGCGCTTGATGAATCCGAGAGATTTCATGGAAGTAACAACTATGTAATTATAATGATCTGAGAAGTTAAAACGAGAGTCAAATGAAACTCCAAGATCATCAACAGTATTTATAGGTGATAACAAAGAATGAGACAAGTTACAAGGAAAATAAATAGCATTCTTACCTCTATAAAATCTCATCACATGGCATTTAGTGAGATTGGATGACATATTAGATAGCACACACCAAGATTGTAACCGACAATTGAGCATCTCTGCGAGTCCTTATAATCATAAAGAGTTCCAGGTCATCAGGAAAAAGAAGATGTGTGCAGTACTTGAAAATTGTAGAGATATCATTAATGAAAATAATAAATAATAAAGGACCTAGATGTGAGCCTTGCGGTACACCTGAGGATACAAAAAATGAATCAGAAAAATATTGAGAGACACGAACTGATTGCGTACGATTCAGAATGTAACTCTGTAACCAAGAGAAAAAATTGCTACGAATACCTAAATTACTTAACTTATTTAACAATATATTATAATCAACTCTGTCAAAAGCCTTCGAGAAGTCTGTATATATAGTATCCACTTGGACATTTTGATCAAGCGCAGAGGACACGACACTTAATCAGTAATTATATCAGAAAACAGTGATGTTATTTTATCGGTAACTATATCTTCAAAAATTTTCGGCATAACATTCATGATACTAATGAGTCTATAGTTTCTCACGTCAGAACGGTCCTCAGATTTGAAGATAGGAGTAATTAAGCTGGATTTCCATTGAGAAGGAAATATTCTAGGGGATAAAGAGCTGTCGAAGATCAACCACAAAGGCCAAGAAATGACGGACTTGCAAGATTTTAGAAAATGAGGAGGAATACCATCATCATTACGAGGAACAAGGGGATAATTTTGATAAACTGATATAAGACTGAAATAAGAAGCAAATAAGTTCGAAATAGCAATACCAGTGTTGCCAATAGTATCGTCTAAATGCATTACCAGGGGTATACCGTTCTGATTCCGCTTACTATTACAAAAGTTCCAAAAGCTTTTGACATTTGTGGGAATGGACCCTTGAACGTAATGAAGATGAAACAAATAACATTGGCGAGTCAAAACTTTACATTGAGCTTGCAAGTGAATGAAGATTAAGTAATCTTCAAAGCAATTTAACTCTTTGTACCTATTGTGAGCAATTTTCTTTTGACGAATAAGTGTTATCAATTCCGAAGAAAACCATTTTGGATAAGAACTACTTCTTAATACATACTTGGGTACAAACGAATCAACTGCATTATATAAATGAAGATACAAAAAATGGACAGCTTCAATAACATTGAGATTACGCAATTCATAGTCCCAGTTGATAGAATCTAAATATTCACAAATTGCACTGTAATTCGCCTTATTAAAATTATATTTAATGATTCTATTGGGGACCAGTGAAACACCGGATCTGGATGGCCCGCGGGAGCCCTCGGTTCCTGTGGCCCGCGGAAACTTCGGTCCCTGTGGCCTGCGAACACTTCGATTACGATGGCCCGCGGGAGCCCTTGACGACTTTGTTGTTCGATTCCCCTGGCCCGGTTCCTATGGCCCGCGGAAGCCCTCGGTTCCTGTGGCCCGCGGAAACCTCGGTTCCTGTGGCCCGCGAACACTCCGATTCCGATGGCCCGCGGGAGCCCTCGACGACTTTGTCGTTCGATTCCCGTGCCCCGGTTCCGATGGCCCGCGGAAGCCCTCGGTTCCTGTGGCCCGCGGAAACCTCGGTTCCTGTGGCCCGCGAACACTTCGATTCCGATGGCCCGCGGGAGCCCTCGACGACTTTGTCGTTCGATTCCCGTGGCCCGGTTCCGATCGCCCGCGGAAGTCCTCGGTTCCTGTGGCCCGCGGAAACCGCGGTTCCTGTGGCCCGCGAACACTTCGATTCCGATGGCCCGCGGGAGCCCTCGACGACTTTGTTATCCGATTCCCCTGGCCCGGTTCCTATGGCCCACGGAAGCCCTCGGTTCCTGTGGCCCGCGGAAGCTCTCGGTTCCTGTAGCCCGCGGAAACCTCGGTTCCTGTAGCCCGCGAACACTTCGATTCCGATGGCCCGCGGGAGCCCTCGACGACTTTGTCGTTCGATTCCCGCGCCCCGGTTCCGATGGCCCGCGGAAGCTCTCGGTTCCTGTGGCCCGCGGAAACCGCGGTTCCTGTGGCCCGCGGAATCATGCTCCCCTGTTGCATCTGATGAGAGGTCGAAAGTTCAAACAGTTTGACCCCAAAGTTTTGGGCATATCGATTAGTTTATCAGGTTGCCGTGTGTGCGTATCACCGTCCGTCGCCGACTCCGCGGATGACATCTCAGTACATGTAAGAAAGAGGATGTCTGCTGCTCCAGTAAGATGTGACGATAATGATTGCAAAAGCTCTCATCAATTATTAATTGCTAACACAGCATTGCCACGGGTCGGTGTCCTAGACCGAATGACCCATATGTGGCGAGCGTCATCAGACGTTGTGCATGCAACGATGGGGCCACTCCGTGCATAAGGCGGTGGTAACCTATTGGTTGCAATTACTGAGCATTTATATCTGAAAGATAGACTCTGAAAGTTCCGTGCGAGAATTGAAGTGATGATAACATCTGTAAACAAGGTCTGTCAGCCCGATCCATGTTTGAAGATTCACTTTCTATGGATCGTGGCATCATTGGAGACCTCAGTTGTTAGTGTTCGAGAATTTTACTGCATCTCCTGCTGAAGTGTCTCTACGTGGTTCGTTGGAGAGTCCTTACCTCTTCAGTGTTCCATCGTTGAGTAACTTGCGAATGACAAAAGAAAACCGTACTGTGCCAAAGTTGTATGTGTTGAGTGGCAAAGAATGTAACGCTCTCAATCGAGTGTACGTAATACCCAAGTATACCTAATTTACAATCCTATCATCTTGCATACAAAACGAATGTCTATATCTAGGTATATATTTTGCTTACTTTTATATGTATATATATATATATATATATATATATCATATACATCCTTTAACACGGAAGGAATATATATATAAAAAGATATAGAGTGCATGTGTTGAATACGAAAGCAATGCGCCGCGCCGGACTTGTGTATATATGGATAGCGTATGCGAAATACGAAAGCAATGCGCCGCACCGGACTTGTGTATATATGGATAGCGTATGGGAGATACGAAAGCAATGCGCCGCGCTGGACTTGGAGGGAACCTCGTGGTTAGAGGGTCCCTATAGCCCACGAAAACCTCGGTTCCTGTGGCCCGCGGTAACCTCGGTTCCTGTGGCCCGCGGAATCATGCTCCCCTGTTGCATCTGATGAGAGGTCGAAAGTTTAAACAGTTTGACCCCAAAGTTTTGGGCATATCGATTAGTTTATCAGGTTGCCGTGTGTGCGTATCACCGTCCGTCGCCGACTCCGCGGATGACATCTCAGTACATGTAAGAAAGAGGATGTCTGCTGCTCCAGTAAGATGTGACGATAATGATTGCAAAAGCTCTCATCAATTATTAATTGCTAACACAGCATTGCCACGGGTCGGTGTCCTAGACCGAATGGCCCATATGTGGCGAGCGTCATCAGACGTTGTGCATGCAACGATGGGGCCACTCCGTGCATAAGGCGGTGGTAACCTATTGGTTGCAATTACTGAGCATTTATATCTGAAAGATAGACTCTGAGAGTTCCGTGCGAGAATTGAAGTGATGATAACATCTGTAAACAAGGTCTGTCAGCCCGATCCATGTTTGAAGATTCACTTTCTATGGATCGTGGCATCATTGAAGACCTCAGTTGTTAGTGTTCGAGAATTTTACTGCATCTCCTGCTGAAGTGTCTCTACGCGGTTCGTTGGAGAGTCCTTACCTCTTCAGTGTTCCATCGTTGAGTAACTTGCGAATGACAAAAGAAAACCGTACTGTGCCAAAGTTGTATGTGTTGAGTGGCAAAGAATGTAACGCTCTCAATCGAGTGTACGTAATACCCAAGTATACCTAATTTACAATCCTATCATCTTGCATAAAAAACGAATGTCTATATGTAGGTATATATTTTGCTTACTTTTATATGTATATATATATATATATATATATATATCATATACATCCTTTAACGGGGAAGGAATATATATATAAAAAGATATAGAGTGCATGTGTTGAATACGAAAGCAATGCGCCGCGCCGGACTTGTGTGTATATATGGATAGCGTATGGGAGATACGAAAGCAATGCGCCGCGCTGGACTTGGAGGGAACCTCGTGGTTAGAGGGTCCCTATAGCCCGCGAAAACCTCGGTTCCTGTGGCCCGCGGACATTTCGGTTCCGATGGCCCGCGGAAGTCCTCGGTTCCTGTGGCCCGCGGTAACCTCGGTTCCTGTGGCCCGCGGGATCATGCTCCCCTGTTGCATCTGATGAGAGGTCGAAAGTTCAAACAGTTTGACCCCAAAGTTTTGGGCATATCGATTAGTTTATCAGGTTGCCGTGTATGCGTATCACCGTCCGTCGCCGACTCCGCGGATGACATCTCAGTACGTGTAAGAAAGAGGATGTCTGCTGCTCCAGTAAGATGTGACGATAATGATTGCAAAAGCTCTCATCAATTATTAATTGCTAACACAGCATTGCCACGGGTCG
>JAFFJZ010000187.1:0-43450 GCA_018340375.1 Gonatopus flavifemur
GAGCCATTATGATTTTTTCCCCTAAAAAGTTTCCCACTAATCTTGTGAACTCGTGTCATTATCAACACCGAGTTTGTCTCCATTTTACAAAAAGTGATGCATTCTATCTCTCCTAATTTGAACCTAATTATCCGCAAGCTATTGCTGAAACGACCGCCAGCCCATAATAATTATATTGAATTCATCACGTATTGCTATTCGATACCTAATATGAGCGCATCTCGCAATGCGTTAATCTTCATTCTTCAAGAATAAACTACGATGACATCCTCGAGTACCATGAAGATAAAATAGTGGGTGAATCGATGGTTCAACATTTGGGTCAACAGTCCTCACAGTCTGTATGCATTCTCTTGTGTTCCCATTACGTATAACAATATAAGATTTTGGTATTCCTACGTTGGTTGTTGGATGGTGATCACAATATGTTGCTGATGAAATGTTCTCTGAAATTGAAAGCTCTGAAGAAGAAAAGGAAAATGCAAAAAAGATGGAATTTGAAGAATCTCAAACATGAAAAGACACAGGAGGCATTCAAAGTGATGTTTGACGAAAAATCTAGCAGTCTGAGACTGCGGATTCAAGGAAGCTAGGGAACACGAGAGCAGATTATTAGATCGGACATCGTGTAACGAAGATATCGTTCATTTTATGCTGACCTCATCAGATCCACTCATAAGCTCTTTGAGAGTATTGGAAAAGCAAAGAGAGGAGAATTTGAGTAATGATGCTGAAAATCTGTTGATACATCATCCTGAACGTCTGGACAATGACGATTACATTAGTTAGTGAATGAGAAATGGACGCGGAAGGAAATGAAAGAAAAATATAAAACAAGAACTTTCTAAACACATTGAATGTGACAAAAATTTTTTTAATTTCAAATAAGAGAAAAATACAAACGAATAAAAAAGAAGGAACCTCTTCCAAACGAGACTGATACCTCGGACGCGGTGAAGGGCCAGTTGTTCATGCTAATACCAGTCTCAAGTACTACTGAATAACAGAGTTATGAGTAGTGCATTATTCTGAATAATGCATTACCGCCTCATTAGCTATCACATATGTTATGGAAGGCAATGCACACACTCCAATCCATCACTCACAACCTGAATCCAAGGAAGTGAGTGAAAGGGAAACTAGTCATCAGTGACTCAAGCAACTGGTCGCTACACTAATCCAATAGTCCCATGAATAGTTTTATAATGGCTGCCACCATCATTCCATAATGGGTCTCATAAATCAAGAGGTTGGGTGAGGTGTCTCTGCAACACACAAAAAAAAAGTGAAAGAAGAAGTTTTTATTATTTTCATAACATAAATATTATGAGGTGTGATGTACGCGTTCCTCTGCATCTACAACTGTGCTCTTCACCGCTCTGGTGAATCTCTCGCAATGCCTCCGTCCAAAATTGTTTTGGCCGTGAGTTGAAAAGTCGTTCAGTTGATAGTGTCTCTATCATGGAGCGTATTAGGGTCAGGGACACATGGGTGACATACACTCGTGAGTTGGTTGATCTCAGGAATCATGAGTAATGGATTACTCCTAGTGATGCATCACTTCCTCCATTACATATGCACGGTAATGGAAATTCTCCCATTACAAAATGACAATATCAACTGGGTACGTGATTTTTCCCGATTACAGATTGAAATTTACTATGTTGAACTCATTATTCGTATTAAGTTTAGTTTATTTCATTTTCCAAGAAGCATTTTGTAACGACGAGTGCGTGAGCTGGCGAAAAGATACACGACCACGGCGAGCGATGAGTAGCGATGTTCGAGGAGAGTGCATCTATTGCGCCAGCGTTTCTGATCCGATACTCCAATTTGAGACTTCCGTAGTGGGGTTACCCTCATAAAAGTGAAAGTGTCTACGAGTTGCCAGTTCCCTCGCTCTTCGGTATAAACACTTCCTGATACCTGGGCTGGCGAGAGTCCAGTGTAATTTCCAGCACCCGCAGCCCAACATCCTCGGCCGTCAACTTCGTACAAGCTTTCGGCATCTCTGCTTGCAACCGAGGAGTTCAAAACTTACGCCTATTCACCAACCTGCCCCTCTGATCCTCCATCAAGTAGCCAGAGCTCCAACCAAACCAACCAATCAACCAAGCTCCGCCAAACCTGTGATCGTACTGACTGACGACCACTTCGCCCTTTGTGTGTTCCAGGTAGGTGTCCCCAGGCCCAGACATACATCGTCGAATATTCCTTGCAATTTATTAGTTGGCCTGATTCTATCAATGCGTACACATTACCCATTACAATTTCATAACTCGTCAACAGCCTCCAGCTTCTGCACACTAGATTTGTTTTTATATGACAGATTTGTAATCAGTGACCCCAAAAACTCCAAAAATGGGGAATCTTGTACTGGTTCAAATGATTCCGTTCGAAGGCCGCCATTTTTGATCCGCCATCCTGAATTCTTTTCACTGACGCGCCGATTTGTAATCAGCGACCTCAAAACTATGCGAAAGTAAAGTCAGTGATTGAGAAATACCTTTTGTTCAGGTTTCCTGTGTTTGTTACTTTAGTGTCCACTCATATTGAATTTTCGCAAATTTCCAATATTTGACATATAATATTCAGGTTCAAAAATCTCCAAACACTCATCTCATACGCGAACCATCATCCTGCATACACATTTCAAAGTGTTACACTACCAAATGACAGATTCTCCTAAGTATTTTCTGGAAAAACCTCTTCTACTAATGAGCTACCCTGTATTTCTCCGATTTTCTCTGATTGTAGCAGAAGATTCGATTCAGCACACGAAAAACCTATTGGGTACCAAATTCCATAGATTTCCCCATGTGATAATCTCGAGGTGTTACAGATTTTTGATGCGAACTCGACTGTTTCCGGACCCTGTGCAACGTCCTGCGATTGATTCCGTCGTTTCCAAAGACGATGACTCTCGCTGACGACCGTCCGCGTGAAGCAAAGTCAAAATATCTGATGACGTTGAATTGGGAGGATTGCCTGAAAAGAATCCGTGCTAAACGCAAAAATAACAGCTTGCTTCCAGCATTGAGAGGTATCCATCAAGCCATTTCAAGCGACTACAAGCGTTGGGAATGATTCAGAGCAAGGGACTTGAGTTCCTCATGAGTCAAAGCCAAGGGATGTGGGAGCGTCGTTCTCCACCTGTGAATAACTTTCAGTGGCGAAAAGAAAGAGTTTCCATCGCACCAAGGAGTGATGAAGCACTGGATCCATTACAACTCGAAAAAAAGAAAACCTGGGACTGCCTGGATCATGCTTCTACGTCATTTATTGTGCCGAATATTCACGCTGCGAAGGTCTTACTGTGTATTTGGTGGAAATCCAGGTCGGTGTTATTTGGTCACCAGTCAAGCGATACACCGAACGAAACTATCGGGAAATGGTATCGAACCCAATTGATGCGAGTGAGCCAAGCACTGCGCGAACAACGGCCACAATACGAGAAGAGGCACAACAAATTGATTCCCACCCATTACAACGCTGGGCCCTCATGTTGCCAAACCTGTTGAAATCTACATGGAAACGCCTTTGAATAGAAACTCAGACCCCACCCGGCCATTCCCAGCTATTGAACTTGATTATTACTTCTTCCGTCCTATGGCACGTCCTGATAATGTCTTTCAAGAATGGAACACCTCATATAAACGTACAAGGCTATAATATCCTCTTTCCTGTGGCAGGGATTATAATTTGTGAATTATTATCAATGTTCTTTCAGCCATTCACATCCCTTTTTCTTACGACATTTGATGATTATGATCCGTTTCTGATGATGATTGACTATTTGTCCTGAGGAACGGCATAAGAATTCAGACATAAGTATTCTGGTAGTAGCTGAAGTTGGAAAAACAAATTCTTACAATATAACATGCTTTCAAACATAATACTTTGACATAAGAGCCTCCAAGTATTCTCAATTGTTTCCGTTGTCTCTCTGAGCAAATCTTACTCATCACTAATCAAGTGGGAAGCGGATGAAAAAAGTCCAGCTTGAATAATCTATTTTCTACTTAAAAAGGAAATAATCCCATTGGAAATTCTGTGACTTCCAGAACGTAGCGGCGGTCATGGAAAATGTGTGTACTGACTGTAATGCTGTAATTGCCGGGAATGGTTCGACCACGCGACGTCGAGGGTTCACTAGCACAACGTAACATGTTGCGTGGTTGTGGATGTGGGAGTTCAATTAGGAAGGGTTGCTGAAGTTGGTAGGAATCATCATCACGCCGTTGCAGCGCTGAGGAGAAGCACAAAAATCCTAGCAGCGGATACAATAGTTCCCAGCCGACACAGTCCTCATCGACGTTTTTACATGTTAAGCGTTTGAAAGTTAATAACCAAGCGATCCCCACCAGATATATCGGAAGGGACAGGAGCTTCTGGAGGCCCAGATGATCGAAAAAGCCTATCATCAACAAGGTTGATAAGATCAATGAGATCAAAATCAAATCACCGACGCCAAAACACCCCTTTGTCACAACTGATGGACATCGTGAAGCTTAGAATTTTATTGATCCAATGGAATGATCATCCGACTCTTTGGGAGGTCATGAGGGGACGAAAGATCTCACAGGTTCGGGGGACCACGTCTCATGATTGAGAAAATGGAACAATAATAACGAGTTTTGTGTGGGATTCATTGACCAAATAAACAAATAATTCATTCATTGGTATCGAAGATGAATCTTGGGTATGGCATGAAATATGAACACTGTTAGAAAAGTTCTTAAATTTAATATGAAAATTCTTATGAAATTCTCTATAAGTACATTCTTAAAATTGATAATATTCTGTGATTCACAAACATGTTTATGAATTTTCACATTATAAATGGCATGAAAATTAATAACCGGTTATGAAAATTCAAAATATATTATTAAATTCCATGCAAACTTCCTAATTCTAATAATCTATAATGAAAAATAACAATAATACATGTTAAAAATGGATTCTATAAAAAGCATAATTCACTGCGCACTTTGTTTTTGGGAGCATATAATAGTACATACGTGTATACATGTGAGTAGAATCCGTAACCTCTTAATTATCACTAATGGTCAATACAACTCATGGGTATGTACTACTATGATCATATGTCCTATTTCCAATTAGCTTTAGTTACATGTGAACAAATTCTGGAAGTTTTTATACATATAGTTGATAACAAGATAACTTTGAAATAATGAGTAAGTCTTGTTATTTTTCATCATTTTTATTAACGCAACTCTATGTAACGGAATCAAAATTGAATACTTTTATGAATGTATGTATATATGTGTGTGTACAGAGCATATGTGATATCTAAAACTACATCGTATTTTACAGTCGATTTCTTCAATCGTGATGTAGTCAAGCTGGTTGAGGCGTGAGGTCGTAGGTATAATAGGGTTTGGTAGGAAAGCAGGTTCGATCCCCGTTAGGCTCCCAAAACTTTGCGCTCCAATGGACTTTGACTACATTCACGATTACGTACTCACTTCTTCGAAGAGTTTCGAGGATTCCAAAATAAGTGAAGGAAATTCCCAATGATTTCTAAGTTGAGAACTTCAAGATTTTTTTCTGTTAATTCATAATTCAGAATTATAAATTTTAATATGTAATACATTATTGGATTTCATAGAAATTCCATGTGTATAAATTTATAATAATTGTTATTAAATTTAATACTCAGTTTTTAATATACAATACAGTATTAAATTTAATAATAATATCATGTAAAAACTTCATAATAATTATTATTAAATTTAAGACAGATTTTTCTAACAGTGAATATGATTCTTACCGTATCCGCATTGAATTCGTTACCGGTACCACGAACCGTCACGCACCTCCCCAACGTGATGTCTGAATATCGAAAGATTTCTCATTACTATTGTAAACTCTTCAATTCGAGATGATACTAGTTACGAGCTGACATGGGAGACTTGTTAACTGAAACTTGTGACTTCATGAACTGAAGGAATATTTTTTTTCGAATCTAAATTAAAGGTACTGAATTTATGGAATCAATCAATGATGGAATTATATTCATGTGATTCTTGAACATGGAGTTTTATATGAGAACAATTGCTGTGGATTGATCAGACATTGTAGGTACATTGATGGTGAAAACCCTTGAAGGATGGAATTGGCTATATATTTTTTTGATGAAAGTCCTATATGTATATGTAGAAGATGATTGATTTCTATAATAACAATAAGAATTCTCACGTGTCAAATCGGTGAACTATGTGATTATAACCTGTATTGATTTGCAATAAACATTTCTGAGGTACAATCAATCGAAATCCACTGATTCAAATTCAGAGTCTGTAAGTTGGCTTTATTCTGTACATAAATATTTTTGAAGGCAGTATACAAAATATTTTGAGCTATGGACCAACAGGTGGGCAATATTATTCTTGGCTTGAGAAAATCAACCTTCCCTATCTCATTTCATCCCACAGGAATGAGAAGGAAGAGGAAAATCAAAACATGTTTTTCGTTCATAAACCAAAAGCTACCTATTCACATGGGATGATGATGAAGCACTGTATCCATCATCATTGAGCATATGTATGTGTATATGCATACATGAAAGGGAGAGTGACGTTTTATGTACCTCCAAAATCAGGAATTGATCACGTATGGGAAGTTATTTATATTGATTTTGCTACCAACATCTAATGATACATCGATATTTCACGATTCGACATGCATGTACATGTATACTTATATAATCCCTCATCATTCAGCGATCAATCAGCTTCCAAAGAACTGTGGTGATAACGGTTTGTATTTGAACTCAGAGGTGGATACATGTGCTGTTGCTTCCAGAGGATCGGAAATCTCTGCACCTCCCATATAGCAAACAAAGGAGAGTGAGGGAGAGAGGAGTTATATCTTGAGGCATCCAGCGGTACACAGAATATGGAGTGCCTATCAGATCCCCCATCGTATTATCTGACAATATCTTCTGAAATATTGGGATAATTTCATTGGGAGTTGGATGGTTTCTCATTTCATTCTATCCTAGTTAGGAATTCGTCGCGTTACCTATGTGTCTGTTCCTCTGTCTATGGTCTGAATATCTTCGGATCAAATGCACCGAATTAATTCAAATTTGAGGGGAACTTTTTATTGAGAAGCGAACAACTCTTTTTTTTACCAATGTTTCCCTCTAAAAAGACCTTGGATCTTGGAGGGAATTTTGTCCGCGTTACACATATACAGGGTGTTCTATTATTCACGAACTGGATTTTACACGTACATCCTCTTTACATCCCAGATAGCATACGCACATTCTGAGAACATAAAGTTCAGGATGTTCCAAATACTCTATATAGGGATTCTTATTACGTGCGAATATATTCTACGTACATTCTTGGAAGGTTTGGATGAGACTGTTCCATATATTATCAGAATATGATGTCGTCGTCGTCGCTGCTGGAAATTACTAAAAGTCGTGGTAGACCGATGATGATCTTCGTTTGATGAGAAGTTCTTGGGCAAATCTTTGCTTTCCACGGAGTCTGAGGGAGTTGACCTCACGTTGCGGCATTGAACGTTGCTCTGTAAAACATTCTGAAATCCTTCCAAATCTCAGAAGACCATGTTGTCCAAATCATCCGCACTGTTGAACTCCTTGAGAAGGTCATAATAGAGCGGTTTCGAATCCTTGGGCCAGAGGCCCAAAAGCAACTTTCATATTTGATCTCAGGAACTGTGATTTTGATCCGTTACGAGGTTTTACTTTCTCGAGAGAATGTTCCATCAAATTTTCTGTTGCTCGCTGTTGTCTTCACGTTCCATCTTGTCCCATTTGTCCGTGAGGACGTTTCTTTTGGGAACGTTTCAGGAAAAGCTCGACGGGTAAGAACGCCAGGATACTAGGTTGGTAAAAGAGAGTCTTCTGGGTAACACACAAAAAAAGTACAAAACAAAATTCATCATGAAGTAATCAATCTTATGACTGGTTTGATGAAATCCCCAGACCCGTTCAATAACACCACATTTCAAAGCTTCAAGTCTTCGTTGGTCCGTTTTCCAATTGTCCAAGTTTCGGCAACCATACAATGCCGTGCTCCAAACGTAACTCTTCAAGAATTTACTTCCTTACTGCTAAGCTAATATTCTTCCAAACATAGTAACTGTTTCTTTTGGTGGAAGGCCTATTCCCCACTGTGCTATTCTTGCTCTTATATCTCTTTCCTTTTACTGTTTTCTGTAATTATGCTCCTAGATATTGAAATTCTTTGACTTAAGCTGAATTGTCTCTGCATCTATTTTGATTTTCGTTCTTCTTGATGTTTTCGCTGTTGCTTAGAAATCATGAATTTTGTTTTGTCGTTATTCATATTCATTCATACAATATTTGTCTAGTAATATTTTTTCATAGTTTTGAGAGTATTTTTCTAACTCAGCACCACTCGTCGCTAATATAGCTATGTCATCCGCAAATCTCAACATGCTTACATTCTCACCTTGAATCTGTAATCCCAATGGCACTTGCTCCTTCACTTCGTTCATTGCTTCTTCGATATACAAATTGAAAATCAGTGGCAAAAAAAATTATTATTTTCATAACATAATATTATTAAGTGATGTACGCTCCCTCTGCATTTACAACTCGTGCCCAACGCTCTGGTGAACTTTGCACGCCCTCCATCAAAATTGTGTTGGTCGTGAGTTAAAAAAAGTCGTTCAGCGCATTTTCGAGATCAGCGAGAACATCAAATTCCCTTATCCTGTGAATGATTTTCCAATGGCTGAGAGAAAATCGTAGTCAGTAGGAGCCAAGTCTGTTGAATACAGTGGATGTGGTGAAACTTCCCAACCTAGCTGCAAAATACAATCTCGTGTCATCTTAGCTACGTGGGGTCAGGCTTTGTCATGGACAAGTCGAACTTGGACAATGCTCCGTCTACACCTTTTAATGGTTGATAATTTCAGCCAGTTTTCGCGGTTGTCTAGTGTGTGTCTCCGCCGATATCCTGGTTTTAGCTGAAGTAGCAATTCGTAATAAAGCAAGTCCTCAGAACAGTGCTCCTAAATGAGACGAAAGCCATTTACCTAAAATGTCGAAAAAAACTGCTTGGATATTCGTTTTCGCCATTCCCAAAATAGTCGGAAACTATGAAAACCAAAATCATTTACGTTTTTTGTTAGAAAACACGAATTTAGTGTTTCCTTGCTTTGCCAAATGGCAAAGGGATGGTTAGTAGAAAATTTGTTTGATCTACGTGGGTGTGTATGTACGTTAATTCAACTCTCAAAATTCTGAACATTGTTCAGTGAGATAAATACTGGGAAAAATAATGTGGATATTCCATTTTATGGACCACTTTATCACAAAAATACATATGGATCACAAAAAATTCCAAAATTACAGTTTCAATCACGGAGGAAAAATTATGGAAGTCTTACATTTTATGGCCTACTTCCGAAATCAGCAAGTATTCACAAATGGCGTGAAGAAAATTCAACAACCGCCCTTCTCATTTGTTCGGCATAACTAGGATCATCAATCTTAAAAATTAATTCGGTGACGACCCTCATATTTTTAAATCCTCGATGTATCGATTCTCTGGCTTGTTCGGACCAAATCCCGAAGCCATTTCGCCCGAGATATTGAAGGCAATCTTCAAGATGGTCGAGAAGTACATGTATCTTCAATGTTTTGGATACTCCGGTAGCCTCAAACGTTTTCTTCAATTCTTTGAGATGTTTATCCAAATCCAGGTCCAACATGCCGGGTAGAAAAAGCACAGCTAACAACTTCATCCATAGCTTTGAAAGCGTTAATGAAGGGTATTAGTGTTAAAGGGTCCGTAGCCCTCGGATATCTTAGGATCATTTAGTTTTCCGCTTCTTTTAGAAGTTTCCGTAGCAAGCGATGCAGCTCTGAAGATTTCTCCATGATAATTCTTGAGAATAGCCTTGACTTTTTGGGCCACAACAAGTGCCTTTTCTAGACCTAATGGGGCACTAAACCATTCCCAGAAGAGATGATTCCAACATATTCCTGTAACACGTGCAATTCTGGGGATAATACATTTTTTTGATGATCGGAATATTATTATCACTCTTCAAAAAGCGGAAGATTAACAGTACTGTGACAATTTTTAGCTTTCTTGTTATTCTTATCAGGGGATTTGAATGAGCTGTAATCCTTCCTAGTGGGGAATGCGCCATATATGACCCATATATGACCCATATATGACCCATATATGACCCATATATGACCCATATATGGCCCATATACATAGGGTATAAAAAGTCTCTCCTACGAGAATTGAACGCGGTTCGTTGGGACCAGGACTCCATCCCCCTTTCACTGGAGCCACCGCCGGTCAGCGATAGAAGCGACTTCTTCCACGTATATGAACTCCCGCTTATTCTTGAAAACCATATATGGCTCATATATGAACTCCGGATCGGTAGATCAACAATTGTGGATCACATAAAAAACATATATGAGTTATTGCAGGTCGGATTCACAATGAGTTGCTCAATATTTTTAGAATCATTATTTTGAATTCTTCGTTGAAAAAATATGAGATATTTGTCAAATTTGTTTGTTGCTCTTTTTCATTTTATTGTGTTCACCGGTTCACAATGTGTCAGAGCTTTTAGTTTGACAAATCCAGTTTTCAAATGATGTATCCCAAAAAGGTCTCAACACACAGAATTACTAATAAGGCCATAAAAGTTGGGATTTTTTCTGAACTTTTCAAAAATTCAGTGAAATTTTTTTTCCAATTTGTGTCTGAGAGTGGAATTCCTACGGTGGAAGTGCAGTAAAAATGGTGGTTTATTCGAATTTGGACATTCTCAGCCCTTTGAGATCACCAGGAGTCCAAAAAGGCTCTGGGAGTCTGTGGTTCCGTACTTTGACAGAAAATTTTTGCCATAATTTCTCATTATTTCTCATTGTCCCAATTCATGGAGAAAATATAAGGAATTTCCCATTGTTCTTTCTCATATTTCCTCCACGAATTGGAACAATGAGAAAGTATGAAAATTAGACGACAAGAATTTTTCGTCAGGGTAACTTGACAGTGCTTGTCGTGAATTTTAATTTGTGCTGCCTTCTGTTATTGTCAAAGACGCACCGACATCTGTGAATTTCGCCGAGAGAAATCTGCAACAATATTTGGAATTTCACTATTCATTGGACTGCGTGAATGACATCTGTTGCTTTGGTTTGAGGTCCTGAAAGACCCTGTGTAACCTTACGTAAGTACTTTGAAATTAATGACCTCAAACGGGTTAATTTTTTTTATTCAACAAGCACGATCGATCTACGGTGCATAGCAATACTTTTGGTTCCTAGTTCTGAAAATGGTAATTTTCTACGACATTCAAGAAATATAAATAAAACAAGACAAAAAGATAACTCAATAACTTGAAATTACACATCAATCCGTCCATGAAACAACTTGTCTCGTATCTATGCTGCATTACAAATCTTGAATAATCGAGCACGCTTGGAGTTCTCTAGGCCGCACTTGTTTTGTCAGATCTCTCGAATGCCGTGGGTAACATTTTCAAAAACGAAACAGAAAATTATCGTTATCATTCCAGAAATTAGTTTCGCTTGTGGAATTTGAAAATCAAACGTATTCGAATGTGAATGAAATACTCTTTTCGCTTCCATCGTCGAATTACGGCAAAATACGTCATGGAAAGAAATTTTCTCTGGACTTTGTGAAAATTTGAGGCAAATCCTAAGTTCCATGCCTTGGTAATAATTTCTTGCATTGAAAGCTTTCCAAGATACAGGCATTTGGAAAAAGTGGGTTTTAGAGACAAAGAACTTCGACATATGTTGTAAACCTGGAATCATAATAGAATTGTTGCGGATGATTCCGCTATATTTGAAATTCGCAAGAGAGAAGGCGTCGAGAGAGAGAGGTTCGAACGCTTTGCTCGCTCGCACATCCAAGTTCAATGTCCTCTCTGGTCACCTGATCTCAAGAGATACGTTTGGAGGTGTGAAATTAGAGTATGTGTGATGTAAGTCAGTCGCTTCGGTACGCTCGTTATGACACCAAGAAGTCCTACGCTATTATGATTCTTTGAAGTGTTTTTCCCGCGGTTTTCCATATGTTGATCCAACTGATCAGTTTGTTCGTTTTCTCACCCTCTGGTGCAATCTGCGCGTCCGCTTATACGAAAACGTAGAATCTCTATATCTTCGATACTTAATTGAGATTTCTTGTGCGGTCGTAACGAACGATCGTTCGACGATACTCGCGAGTGTATGCATGAGTGTGTGGAAGTGTGCTACTTGTAGACAATAGAATTGGTTTTCACGTACTTTTAAGGCCTTTAAGGCACTTATGTGAACCATTTTTCTCTCTTGTTAGGCGTCTGCTGTACAGCCTGATTCGAGATTGTGTTATTCAGTTTTTCCCTCTCTTTTTTTGTCTAATATTAAAGGTTATCAAAGTTATATGTTTCTATCTTTTCTTTCGATTATTGTAATCAGGAAACGCACGATTCATCGAATACGTTCTTTTCTTGATCTATTTTCTTCTAATCTTTTCGTAACTAAGAATGAAGAAAAGAAACAAATGATACGTATCTCACATTTTTCAACAGAGAATTCAGGATAACCATGTCAAAAATATTTATGAACTCTTGAAAATCCGATATGAAATGATACATACATAGCAAATAATTATACCAAATATGAATCATATATGTTTTTGACCGTTTCCTGAAAACATATATGTTTTTGACTGTTTCCTGCGAACATATATTGCGCGGTACCATATATGCTTTATATGTATCACTGATGAAGCTTCGGCCACATATATGGGGCATATATGGTCATATATGTTTTGTAGGAATCATATATGGATCATATATGGGTCATATATGATTCCTACCATTTCCATTAGGGTTTTGAAGGTCTCCAAAAGTTTCAAAATTGAGGGATTGATTTGTTGTCCCTCCATCAAAAGAGCTTTCGTGGTTATCATTGTTTCTGTTAGACGTGTCTGTGGAATTTCGCAAATCATGTAATGAGATAAAACAGTCGGGACATGGGTAGTTCGGAGTAGCAGTCTGTTGGCCGTTAACTATGAGAATCAGTTTAAAATCCGCCACAAACTTGAATGGGATATCATTGATGTTTGTAATTTCAAATAATTTCTCAATGTCATTATATGTTTCTTCGATATTCGGCACCGTACACAACATAATCGATCTATGTACACTTGTTAATTTTGCTTTGTGACCAAGAGATCCTCCTTCTGCGTAGATTTTCTCTTTTCCACAGGTGGTTCCACATCAAACTCATCTTCTGGAATGATCATCAGGAAGTATCGTTAAACATATTTTGGAATATCCTGGCCTCCATCGGCCATTAATTTTATTGTATAATTTCCAATTAAATTGCGCTGATCTATGACAGCTCCTACTAATTCAGATGCATCAGCGTAAACAACGGATTTTTATCTTTGTTCCCAGCAGAACCCTCTATATCAAATTCGAATGAGCCAGTTTTATATAACTCATCTAAGATCTTTGATCTTTCAGAACTATGAGATTTGAAATTTGCAGGTATAGATTTTCTGCCAACTGTACTGCGAATAAAGTTAGTAACCTTAGTCATATGATTGTATGATGCTCCTGTTTGTACTTGGAAATTATCTAAACTTTCAACTGAAAAAGAGACCTTTGTTTCCTTCCGCCTCATAAACAACTCTCTTCGTTTTTACCTCCGTACTCAAATTGAGTTTTTTGGTTTTGCCAGTACAATTTTCTTTGACGGCTTGTGTTCTTAACAACGAATTCAGGACTTGTTGTTATTGTCTGGGGATTCCGTCTTAGAAGTTTTATGCCATTGGAGATAATATCTTTTGAGTTTTTACAAGGATGATTCTTACCTTTATCAATTTGTTGCAACAAATTTTGCAAAATTTTCATAAATTTGGTTTCTTCCTTCATTAATCCATGTTCAATGGAGTTTTGACTCTTTGATATGCGGAATTTACCATACTGTCCATTGGTAGGATTTATTTGCGGAGATTCAGAACGAATGTGGCCACAACCTTTCATTGTTTTTTTAACGATTTTCGACCGGGCAGTTGAACATATGTAGCAATGGCAAAAAAACATTGACGACCGCTCACTCTAGTTTTTTTGTAGCACAATGATTTCTGCTAGTTGGGCATGGACATGGGAGGTCTACTAAAATATTTTTTCCGTAATTTTGAAACGTGACCGACATGTCTCCACATATCGCTAATGGAAATCTTGCATCAAATATTGAATAATTAGAGGTTGTTGTACTGTCTAAGAAGCTCACAAAGTTTTGTTGTAACAAGAGAATGGTCTGGTTTCTTAGTTCCAAATGAAATTCCCTTCCCACCAGCAGCACACACTTTTTCCTATTCTCTTCATGAAATTTTGCAAACTTACGCATCTTCGGACATTTCAGCAACACCAAGAATATGGGATAAATATGAAACTCGAAGATCACTAGCGAAGCTAAATAAACATAACATATTATTACGGTACTGGATTGATTGTTTCTCACTTCCAATTACCTAGCACTGGATACTGAACATACTGGCACTAGATATTAGATACTAAGATATACTCCTACACTGTTCTATAAACTTATTCAAAGGCCTGTATACGCAATATTCTGCGGCACTTGTTTTGTTTTGTTATAATATTGAGACTTTGATAGGTTATCGCTGAGTTTCACTATGACATTACTTGGGATTACGTGTATGCAATCCTTCCAGGTGGTAACGCATCTGCAGTGAAGTATTATTGATAATCCAAATAACGTGTTTTTCTTAGTTTTGAAAAATGCCGAATTTTGTGCTGAATAAAGAGGACTTGTGGACAATTTCATTGCACCCTTTTATCCACAAGAAATCTCCAGCTAAAGCTCATGAGAATCCCCCTTTGAGTGACCTACAGTGGTGAGCATAGTTCGTCGGAAACGACACACAGAGACGGTGTTGTGGTCTTTTTTCAAACAGCGACTCTGCGTTTCCAAAACTGCCCGCAAAGTTGACAAAATTGTTCATCTTCGCACGGGTGGGGGATTAATCAAAGAAAATCAAAATCAACAGGAAACGAAAAATTACTGGCAAGTGTGAAGTTGGCTATTCATGTGGTATATAGTAATGAAGTTGGTAATAAAATATGGATTAAATAAAACGAAACATGAAAAACAGTGATTATGATTAAAACAAAACACATAATCTCATGACCAACTTGATTTTTCCGAGTTGGTACCATTCCGGTTTGTGTTGCTTCGAAATCGACTGTGATCAATGTTTCGTTTTATCCTAATCCATATTTTATTACTAACTTCATTATATACCACATAAATAGCCAACTTCACACGTGAAGTAATTTTTCGTTTCGTTGATTTTCGTTGATTCATCCCCCACCCCTTCGCACAAACTTTTTTCCCCTCCACCCATCCACACATATGCACACGCACGCACATGAAATTTTTACAATCAATAATTCGCTTTTTGATGAAAAGCAAAATACACTAAATTTATGCTTTCTAACAAAGAAAAGACAGGAGTTTCTGACTCTTCTGGGAGTAATGCCGAAGAACTGAGAAGGGCGGTTGCTGAATTTTCTACACCATTTATGGATACATGCTGATTTTGGTGAGAAAACCAAGAAATGTAAGACTTTCATCATTTGTCCCGTGATTGAAACTGTAATTTTGGAATTTTTTGTGATTCACATATGTATTTTGTGATAAAGTGGATGTCCATAAAATGAAATATCCACATTATTTTTCTTCAGTATTTATCTCACTGAACTAATGTTTAAAATTCTGAGAGTTGAATTCATCTACATACACACCCACGTAGACCAAACCAATTCCACAACCATTACTTCGCTATTTAGTGAAAAGCAAAAACGGTAAATTCGTGTTTTCCAAATAAAAACGAAAATGATTTTGGTTTTCATAGTTTCCGACTTTTTGGGGATGGTAGAAAAAATATTCAAGCAGTTTTTGTCGACATTTTAGGTGAACTTTCGTCTCATTCAGGAGCACTGTGTCAGAGTCGCACCAACAAACACAGTAATATTCCTCTGTACTCCAAGCGAGGCAGTTTAGGAGTTGGCTCTGGTTTCTCTCCTTCCGGTAGTCAATACTGTCGCTTGCGTGTGTGGTTAACATAAAAGCACTCCAACTTTCATCTCTCCAGCGACGATTTCTCAGAAGAAAATCCTTTCTGTTCTGGACGATGCAAGAGTAAAAGACATACATAGACACCCGTGACGCTTTGTTTGATTCGCTGCGATCGTGGTATCCGAGACGACACAACTTTTCTATATCCCATCTCTTTTTAAATGTTGAGAATTGTGGGGTGGCTAAGCAACCGGGTTTGTTGGCTTAATTCTCGTGGATGACGTGTTAGGCTTGCCTCTATAAGTGCATGCAGTTTCATCGTTAACAGCTGATTTCCTGCCGGATCTGACTTTGTCTTCAAAAAGATGCCTTATCACTTAAAACGGAAACGTTGATACCAACGAGATACAGTTGAATGATGAACACCGTCTGATTTGAATGCGCTGCAAATACTAGCGGCTGCAGCTCTTGCAGAATGCCCTCGTAAAATTCGTAATGAGCGATTGCTCGAAGTGCATTTTGTTTCATTTTTCTCGTCAAAAACCGACTGCGCAGAACAACTGACTGGTTCAAAAACACTGCAGTATGGAAGGTTCCAGACTCATCTCGCATAGATGACTCTCGGATGTTCTCGAACTTTGGTATTAGAAGAAATAGATTGATTGGAAAAAGTGTCGCAAGATTTTACCAACCTAATATAATTTTATTCAACTAGCTTTAATACCAGTTTCTTGCAGTGTCTGTCAATCGAGAATGAGCGGTTTCGATTTCTCTTGGTTCCGTCCATTTGTGTTATACTGCTGTCGATTGGATTTTGGCGCAACACTCAAAGCTGATACATACACACATAGGAGAGAAAAATTCAAATGATTTCCACACGCGTTTCCAGTCTCAAAGGTTTATGAATCTGTCTTCGCTTTTTTTTTAATACGACTGGGAGAACATACAAGAGAAAACAAAGCTTGAAACAAAGGCTTGAATATCAATCCACTTATAAATTGTTAGAAAAACGCATCGATTGCCAACGGCAATATAATAACAACGTTTATTCATAGCGTACATAGAATTAGTTTCATCAGAAATATGAGAATATAGATTTGACATTCGATTGTACTTGCAAGCCGCATTCACACTTGGAATATAAGATGAATCGAACCAGCGTCCCTTTTACAAACGCGTATAACACGCACGACTCAACGGTTGACTCTTTTGATGTAACGATTCATGCGCACGGTTGCACGGAGAAAAAATAGCTCTCCCAACTCATGCGAGGAGCTGATCTTCAACCGCACTTGTTGACAAAGTTGTCAACCAGGCGAAGAAGTTGTTAATTCGAATTCTCTTCGGAAATGAGTTTTGCATATCATTCGAGATTCAGGAAGCAAGGCGCGTTTAACTGTGTCAATAGAAATTAGTTATCGCTCCTACTTTCTGCATAATAAACATTTTTCTTCTCTGAAAACAAGTTGGAAATTAGACAATCATCAGAAAAAAGCCGTAACTTACATCCGAATGAGAAGAACCAACGAATACGTCACCACTTTGCCAGACGAAAAGATCGTAATTCGAGTTACGGTCTTTTGCTCAGTAAAATCAATGAGAGCAAATATCTCATAATATTTGGAAAACATCTCTTCGGGTCAGGTTTTCGTGATTTGTGAACTCTTTGAGCCCGGAGCCAATTCAATAAGGAAAAAACCCATAAGTCCGGTGGTAGTAGGCTTCGGGCCAGTTTGGAAATGGTCGTAAGAAAGATCTTAAGTGCCATTATGTATGGATTTGGACCGTTGAAGTAAACATGAAGAAAGGTAGAATTACACCTGGTTCCACGTGAAAAGGAATATTACTATTTGAAATATCTCATCCATAGATTTGGAATTCAATTCTATGGTGATTTTCATGAACGTCGCATAACGAGTTGACATGTTTCTTCGCTTGTGAAGCGAACTATCATAGCATTATGCTCGAGCGCTGTTGAATTGGAAAACCGTAACTCGAGTTACGGTTCTTTTGATAGATGTTTTCGTTCACCAAACACCCTTAACTCATTTTTTCATTTGTTGCTGTGAAAATATTGATTTTATTGAATAATTGAAAACAGCACTGCCGTGTTCGCCCTAGAACCGCTCCAATATTGTTGAAATATTAGTGACAACATACAATTTTGATGTGGAATAGTTTTTTCAGTGTTTTCCGTTCGAACGAATTTGGAGTTAACAACTTTTTCGCCTGGGACGGCAGACTATACGTACATGATTTCTAACCAGCTACAAAAGTAGCTGTGACAGTTAATTTTCGTAGGTGTCCGTCAGATGGTAGGGCATCAACCCAAGTAGTGAACTATGCCTTGACGATCACAGCCAAACCGAACGTGGATCATGTCGTAGGGAAAACCTCATCGCCAATAATTTGAAGAGAAAATTTAGGAAAAAAAAATTCATATAAACATATTTTTCGTCGAACTCTTCATTTCATATGGAACTTATGAGGAACATTATTACAGAGTATTTGGATATTCTGTAACCTCTGATCGCATGGAATATGTAATATACGTTCACATATTACTTGATTGTTCCAACCACATTCGCATAGGTGTAGCGACTACGTGATCAACGATGGAGCAATAAGAAGTAATTCCATGAACTATTTCAGAGTGAAGTAGATGAGGTGACTATTTCTTTCACTGGATTTATTTAGTTTTTCTATAACGATATGAGTTGCTTGTAGCAAATACTCAAAAACATTTGTGACCACCAACGAACTATTTTCGACAGATACTTACGTTCATCATCACAACTATCTTCAATACAACTACGTAAAGATAGCTAGTATGACTAAGTCTTTTTTCCGATGTGTGAATGCATAAGATAGCACAGTTGCCAACCTAAAATTATTCTGACAGTAAGGATGTGGAGAACGTTGATATATTCTGTACAGGTCCACGGAAGGTTCGATGGTAGATTTAACGGACTTGTGCATCGAACCACTCCCTGCTCCATGCTAGATCTACCGATAATCAACACCGACCCACGTGGTTCAATGGTATACCAGCTTTAGGTTCTCCCGCATCGGATCACCCTGAGTCCTGTACTGGACCCTCGCTGATGTCCGACACTGAATCATGGGGTATGGGACCGGCCTGACCACCGGGTCCGATCCGAGTCTACCCACCCCCAATAAAAATTTTCTCTTCAAAATTCTTCAAAACTCTTCAGATTTTTCGATCATAACTGTCAGATTTCGACGCTTGAGAAATTTGCAGAATTTTTAACCATAAATATTACTCCCAAAATTTCTGCCTTAATCTGTAAAATTGTATATAATTCTTCCAATCTTCGTAATATTTTATGAATTCCTCTACAAAATTCGTACAAAACTCGCCAAATCTCCATATTACATTGAATACTCTCGCATATTTCTGCATTACTCTTACAAATCTCTGTTTTATCTATTCACTTTGCTTGAGAAAAAATTTTTGTTCAGAGTTTATATCTACGAATCTCCTTCCAGTTCGACTTGAATGACATGACGGAAGAGACACCACATTGAAAGACCATTTTAGGAACTTTCCTCAGTGAGGATTGAACCTGCGAGTGAGAAGCAAAGCCTCTATCACATCAGCGGATCTCCGGGATGACTACAGTGATCTTAAAATACCACTTATGGAATCATCGCAATGGAAAATTTGAAAAATTCGTTTTCGTGAGGTATGGACCAATCAATTTAGAATCTTCTGAAACGAAAGATGAATAGGTCGTGAAAGGGGATTTTTTGATCTTCAACTTGTAAATTTTTCCATAGTGCTGGGTCAAATCGATAGAAAATTTTAAAAATTCGTTCCTGCTCAGATATAGACTAATCGATTCAAAATCCTCCGAAAGGAAAAAATGAGTGGTCGTGGGAAAGAGGTTAGTTTTCGAGGCCTACTAGTGAATTTTACTTAAGTTGTTTTGAGTCGATTGAAAATTTGAAAAAATTCACTTCATCTCCGCAAATGCGATTTGAGAAAAATGTATCAATTTGTATAGAAACTCAACTCTCCGCCACAAGCCGTAATATTCTTGGAATAGACAACAGAGAGAAAATTAATTTCTTTCTGCAAATGTAATTTGCAGAGGAATATATGAATTCGTGGAGAAAATTCCTTTCTCATCAAATGCTTCCACCATTCATCAAGTAGAAAATGTTGAGAAAATTCAACATTTCTCCAACAAAACAACTTTGACCAATAAGTTGGAAATGTACAGAGAAATTCTTTTACTGGCAATAGTTCCCAGAAATAATATGCAGAATTTCCAAGCAGAGTTTTGGAAGATGAATCTGTTGAAAAAATTCTTTCTTTCTCTAAGAACTGCGATAATTGAGTTTTGCAGGAAGAAATTGTTGAAGTTTTGAAGAGAAATATTTATAACCCAGGGACACCACAACGTGAATATAACCTACGCGAAATTCGCATTTCCTGGAGAGAATGGATACAAATCGGATCCCGCAGTGGACCGATTGAGTTCTCACCGGCGTATGGAATCCACGCAAAAATTCCATACAAATGGGATTCTGGGGTTAGATCCGGCCGGGAATTCCCAACACGAATGTTGTCTACATCACAGGAACGGATCCTCCAGAAACAAGTTTTGCTACAGCAAAAAAGCCGTTTGTTCTCATCTGAAGATGGCACCTTTCATAAAATTTGCGCATAATATAAAATGACCTGTCAGTTTATTTATGAAATAAATTCATCTGCGAATAAGTGGGATTTGTATAACTTGAGTCGGAAATTTAAAGATATTGTATTTATGGAGGAGATATATTATGGAGCAAAGCAGTGAGTTTGTTCTGCACCCTGATGAGGAGAGCCTCACGGAAAAAATGTTCAGCTTGTATCAGCTAGATTTTAGCTATCATAGCTAGATGTTATTCCGGCTGCAGCAGCTCAAATACTAGCTGGTACAGCTGGGACATTTTTTCGTGCTGTTGGGACGATAGAGCACTTCCTGACTAAGTGCTTGAATCTCTAAATAGTATTTGTATGACCTCCGTGAACAATACATCCTGCGTAGAAAAAAGATTATTCCGGCAAACATCTAGAGTGGAATTGAAATAAAAAAGATAACAAGAGTAGGTGCATACTGAGTGATAATACACCTCATCCAATGTACCACATTTTATTCAAAATGAACATTGGAATCAGTCAGAAACTCAAAATATGTTTTGAATAAATAAAATTTGCCGTTAATCATCACAGAAATGTAGATTCGTCTTATTGAATCTGTGATAAACAGTGAGAAATCCACGCAGAGAATTTTTTTGAGAATAGGATCATATACAAAGTGTGCAAATACTGTCCTCTGAAAAGAGTAAATTTTTTTATCCTGAGCATGGTTCTTTATTCCCCAGAACGGAATTGGAAGTGATTGATCCAAGAATAGACTCTTCAAGCGTGAAAGATTGCTCATTTAGAAGTGGCACATCTATGTTCCTCAGTTGCAGAGATTTTTGCTCTCCTTGGAGACAACATTCCACCCAACATTGAGAGAATGTCATAATTAATTTTCACAATAGTATGGGATTAAGATATTTATTCCTAAATTGATTCAAAGAACAACGCATCTTTTCATCCAAGTTTCTATTATTTAGGGTCACATTGGATACATGGTATAGTTCATGGTATAGTTTCAAATCGGATCTGTGAAGAGAAATTATAATAACTGCACTAGGAATGTTTTTACGAATAAACTGATAGCGTTGACTAGTAAATGGTGAGCAATGAAGAGACACACATACTTTGGTTTATGTAAGTGTTGATTGTCCTCAAATGAATATTTCTAGAATTTTCTCCTGTGGAGACTTACAAACCTTACATGATAAAATGAGTAACTGGAAACAGACATGAATAAAACTTTCTTCCAGTTTGTTTGAATCGCATCCGGCGAAGAGAGATGGAAATTTTCATCAATTGTGCTGGAAATAATTCTTCGAAGAATACACAAATGAATAAACATTCATTACACATCCATATAACGGACAAAACATTCGATTATTCGGATTCTAGACTTATTTGTTTATTCTGATTCCATTGAATTGATCAGTTCAACCATATTTTGTTCCGTACCCTCAATTTGAATATAACAACTACAATGTCTTTAAATCTTTGACATTAACTATAGTTTTCTGATGACTTCTCAATACTTTCGTATATATGTAGATTTTATATGATTTACATCGGTGTCAAAAACACTCGAATGTGACTGAGAGTGGTGATTGCATAATATGTTGATGGACAATGACATATGTGATAGCATTCACAACTCATGTCTTATATTCCACATTTATGTATTGTAACGTATCACACATGAAATAATGCAATGATAATAGAAAGAAAAGAAAAGAAAAGCCGAAGCTATTAAAGCCGTATGAACGTGTGAATACGTAATCTGATAACTAACAAGGCAGACTATTAACGAGTGTCGCGAGTCAATTCGTCTCTCTGGATTGCCAAACCAAAAACAACAAAGACAGAAATAAATATAAGAAGGTAATACAAAAATAACCAGCGAAACGGATCGACAAATGTTCCATAGGGGAATGGGATGAATGTTCAATGAATGGAGATGAATTTGGATTAGAATAACAGAATGGAATCAATGTAAAATCAAAGAAAGTAGGGAGGATTTTAGGATATATAAACCCGTGAAATCACGGTGAATGGAGTCACCTGTTACACCGAGAACCCTAACGACACAGCAGCTTCGATTTCAGTACCTAGTAGAAATATAATCAGTTTTCCTTATTACTGATGAGGCACTGATGAGGAAACGCTAATCAGGAAAAAGCGATCATTTACTTATTGGGAACTGATTTGTCTAATATGATTAAGTAAAATTCATATGAAACTGATCAAATTCTGACAAGTTATTGCCTTTATTCATAAGAAATATTGATAGATGTGAATGTTCATAAAAAATATTCAGTGTAATAAAACATATTGATTGTTATTGAAGTGATATATTGCAATTGTAAAATTACACCTATTTTAGATCTTTTAGAATTTGAAGTATCTCGAAGCAATTGAATCGAATTGGTTCAGATTATTTTGATCCTGGGTTTTGCTGCTTATCAAATCGATGAAACCTAAGCTCAATAATTATGAAGAGTATATACACATAACAAAGCTACCTTGGAAATTGTTAGATTTTGTAAGGTTATGGCATAAAAGGAGATGAGAGTGTAATATGTATACTTATATTCTTCCTTGGCGTGAAATAATATGAGTATTTTATTTATTTTATTATGAGTCAGTATAAGTAGTAACTTGAATATTATCTCATGATATCTCATGACATTGGAGTGGAAACACCATACATATGGTTTGATATATTTTTGTCCTTGCTTGAAACTCCTACATTTTATCTGAAAAAGTCTAGCAAAATTTTCCCTACGGGCTTTGCTGAAAAATTTACTTTTTAATCCTTGCGAAACATCTTGAATTAAAGAAACATAAATTATTATTTGGTGAAGGATCATCAATTTAGTGTTATAATTTTATATCTTCATCGACATAACCTGCATTTTTGTGGGTGATAAATGCTTCGTGAGTTACTCGCAAATAACTCATCAACTACCGATCAGTCCCTCATCAGTTTACTCGCTCATTTCTGCTCAGTTTGCTTCAATCAGTTTCTAATAGTTAGTCAGAGCGTTACACCCCTTGTCGGAAACTTATAAGTTTCCTGATCAGTCCCTGATCAGTGAAATGGAAAAACTGATCAGTGCCTCTCATCATTTTGCTGAGAAAATTTCTACTAGGAGGTAGTTACGCGGTGCGGGATGTCGCTCCAAGCTTCATGACTCTCTTAATCGACTTGTAATTTGAGGCAGTTGCCGTCTGGAATCTTTAGACGTTTTCAAGACACCACAGTAACCCCGGGTACTCATGCTATAGTGACTGTCGCGCGCGACATCATTAGAAGAAAAAGAGATCCGAGTTGAAAACATCTTTCCTCTTTTTTCTTCTAATGATGTCGCGCTTTCAGTCGCTAGCATGAGTCTCAAGCCTCAGGCGGTGCGAAATTGCTCCGTGCTTCATGACAAGTGGTGGATTGAGAATATTCCTAAGTCAGGAGGAAATCTTCGAAGAGTTACGCGGCTCTAAAATCGCTCTTCTGCTTCATGACTTTTCGAAAATTTGAATCTTGACCGGAGGGAACTTGTGCAAAGTTATCTCCTCGTATCTTTGTCAGTTACGCGGGGCCAGCAAATGCGCGAGCCCTTCATGGCTGTATGTCAGAGAGAGAGAGGGAAATAACCTGCCAATGAAGCAGCTTCAAAGTGGACGACTGAACATAAGAGCGTAGCGAAAGCCTATCTGCGGGCGCATTATTTCTTTCTCTTTTCTTTTTGTAACTTAGAATAAATTTTCTTTTTTGTAACTTGAAGTCAATTTTCACTTTTATATGAAGCAGAATACCGGCGTCTTCCGATTTTCGAACTAGCGTGTCCAACGCTCGGATCCTCAGCTAAAAGGGAAGACATTGTTTGTTTTTGTTTTATTATTTTTGACTATGGTGAAGAATTGTTGTAAAGAAAAACTATTGAATAAATACGAAGTCGTGCCTCATTTACATTTGGAACCTATAATTACAGCGTCATTATTGAAATCGACCTAAGCTCTAAACTAAATTAATTCGTCATAATTTATTATTCAGATAGAAGTGAAGAGGAGAGGAAAGAAAACTAACAGTATATTTCCGTCACTGGAATTCCATACATGTAACCTGAACTTTCAGTTACGTGATTGAAGACCCTTCCGTTACGTATAATCAGAGTTCCGTCAGAAATTGTTAATATTTGTCGAATCAGAATCTGAACCAAGGATGAATTTGGGTTTGTTGTCATAGATGGTGGGAACGAAGAATTTTTGGCACTCAAGGTGAATAACAGGGCCCTTGAAAACGCAACCAATCTCAATGGTTAGAAGGAGACCAGCTACGACTATTTTCACAAATTATTAATATTAAATTATATACAGGGTGTCCCATTTTGATTTTTATATCAGGAATAACTCAAAAACAAGAGGTTTTGGAGGAAAATGTTTCGAACGAAAGTTGTAAGATTCCGAGGGGACATCTGATGGTGACCTTCAATTTGGCTTCGGATCTCAACTTCAAGGTCATTCAGAGGTCAACTTTTGTTTCCTCAATAAAATACCCTATTTTTGACTGGAGATTCAGATTTGACGTTGAAAAGCAAGACACTTTTGTCTCAATCATTTTCCGAATTCCATTTGGCACAGATGGCGCTCTAATCGATAAGAAATGAGTTTTATGAAACACTCGTATTACTTTCTGTGTAAAACAACATTGAACTCTCAGTGTTTTTCCAGCTTCTGAGGATTACCGTCGCCATCAAAGTTACCCAATGTGCACCACGAGGATGTTGAGCGATCGGATTTTGCATCTTTCAGGCCCTGAAAAGGGCCGATTGTCCTGGACTGTAGAGGTGTGTAATTTTCCACGACAAACGGTCTGCGATATGTATGAAAATTCACCGTATTATTAGGTGTACAAATAAGTTTCCGCGGTTTGTCAAGATGGCCCCACCAGAAGGTTATGGAGAAATTGTCAGATGTAAAACGTAATATCCCAAGTTTAGTCATCTGGCAACACCATAACAACAAAGTACTAGTGATTCCGTATCAGCATCACGTAATTTTTTCGTGCACAAATGTCAAGTTTTATTCCGAATTAGCATCATTTTGCGGGAACTTTTGATTTACTTCTTTCATGTGAAAAATCTGCAGCTGAGGCGCATCGATTGCTTCTAGAAGCATATGGTGAAGCTGCTTTAAGTGAGAGAAGTTGTCGGAATGGTTTCAAAAGTTTAAGAACGGTGAGTTTGACGTTAAAGACAAGGAACGCAGTGGAAGGCCGAAAGTGTACGAAGACATGGAATTAAAGTACTATTGGAGGAAGATTCGTCCCAAACGCAAAGAGAACTTGCACTTACTCTACAAGTGACTCAACAAGCAATTTCACATCGTTTAAAATCGTTAGGAATGATTCAAAAACAAGGAAATTGGGTTCCATGAACTAAAGCCGAGAGACGTTGAACGCCGATTATGCATGAGTGAAATGCTGCTTGCCAGGAATAAAAAAAGAGTTTTTGCATCGTATAGTCACTGGTGACGAAAAATGGATTCACTACGATAATCCAAAAAAGAAAGTCATGGGTTAAGCCCGGCGAACCATCAACATCGACAGCTAAGCCGAATATTCATGGAAAAAACTCATGCTGTGTATTTGGTGGGATCAGCTTGGTGTCGTGTATTATGAATTGCTGAAACCAAGCGAAACCATTACTGGAGCTCTCTACCGAACACAATTGATGAGATTGAGTCGGGCACTTGAGGAAAAACGCGCCCATTACTACTCCAGACACGACAAAATTATTCTTTTACGATAATGCTCGTCCACATGTTGCGGCGCCGGTAAAAACATACTTGAAACACTCAACTGGAAGTTTTACCCCACCCGCCGTATTCACCAGACTTAGCCCCTTCTGATTATCACCTGTTTCGGTCGATGGCACATGGTCTGTCTGAGCAGCGCTTAACATCATATGAAGACACCAAAATTGGGTAGATTTGTGGATAGCGTCAGAAGATGAAGAGTCTTTTCGACAGGGTATCCGATATGTTGCCAGAAAGATGGGAAAAGTAGTGGCAAATGATGGAAAATACTTTGAATAAAACGTAATGTACTTTTCCTTTACAATAAATTCCCCCTATTAATTTTTATAAAAACCGCGGAAACTTATTTGTACACCTAATAAATGTGCGATATTTGCACCGTTGACCTGTTGGCATAACCTGATTCGTCTCTTAAATTGTGTTTCTAACTACAAAAGGACATGACGTTGAATTGTTCAGCAGACAGTTCGTATTCGGCGTTTCTTGTCATCTCTTGTCGTTGGTGTTCTTTCATAGACGTCTGTGATGAAACCCCTTTTGTAAAAATCCAGAGGGTGAGATCCGGAGACCTAGCTGGCCAGGCAATGTATCCACCGCGACCAATCCATCTGTGTGGGTGAGATGTGTTTGAAATTTCTGACAATTGCAGCGTTATGGGGTGGTGCCCCATGATGTTGAAGCCACATCCTGTTCCGTGTGTAGAGATCAACATCTTCCAACATCCTTAGTAATTTGTCCAAAATCAATTGCAGATCATTTTCCTTCCTAACAGTATGTTGGAAGAAATGAGGACCAATGATCTGACCATCCAAAATCCCACACCACACATTTCAGAGTCCAGCGATGTTGATTGTCAACTTGTCGATGCAATCTGGGATTTTCAATTGACCAATAGGGAAAATTAGGTCTGTTCATAAAACCGTTACTGCGAAATGTTGCCTCATCACTGAACATCGTAATTGAAAAAACCAGTCAGTTGCTCCGAGGCCCATTGACCGAATTCAACCCTACGTCAGATCATCTTCACTTAATGCTTGCACCAATGTAATGTGGTAGGATGATATTTACCAGATCTTGGGATACCCTAGTGGTGCTGGATTTCTCTGGTACTAACGTGAGGATTGAGTGCACCATTCCTAAAACGGCTACTGAGCGTGCATCCATACGATTTCCATTATAACGCCCTCTGACTCGTGGGATATTCATTCTTCCAACTCGTCTTTCTATTGAGCGTATCGCGAAGTGAAGGCTGGCGTCTATTTGGATCCCTCTCTCCATACAATCTTGATGCTGCAGCGTAATTGCGTCGACATTCTCCTAGTATCAGGAGAATATCAAGTATTTCACCCCAAGGATAATCCACAGTATTGAGACCTTCACAACACTGATCAAAGATCTCCTTCAAGTTTGAATCGTATATCAGAAAAGAATTTGTGAATGAATGAAGGATATTAAACATTCCGTTTCACTTATGTTTGTAAACAATGCTCTAGTATGAACTTTCTTGTTCATGATAAACACAAGTTGTTGTACAAACATTGTTTTGTACTTGTGTTTGGCAACAATTCACAGTAACGGTACTATGAACAGACATAATTGTCAATATTGGTCGATGGAAAATCCCAGCTGGGTCTGCGGATCTTATTACTTTGGATTTTCACTTATGGAGTTCCATCAAATCTTCAGGGCCACAAAGATGTGCAAGATCCGATCGCTCAACCTCCTCGTGGTGCACATTGGGTAATTCTAATGGCGACGGTAATCCTCAGAAGCTGGAAAAAAACACTGGAGAGTTAAATGTCGTTTTACACAGAAAGCAATACAAGTGTGTCATAAAACCCATTTTCATCGATTAGAGCGCCATCTGTGCGGAATTCGGGAAAATGATTCAGACAAAAATTTTTGTTTTTCAACGTCAAACCTGAATCTGCGGTCAAAAATAGGAGATTTCATTCAAGAAACAAGAGTTGACCTCTGAATGACGTTAAAGTTGAGATCCGAGGCCAGAGTCCAGGCCACCATCGGATGTCCCCCTCAGAATCTCATAACTTTTGTTTGAAACATTTTCCTCCAAAACTCCTCGTTTTGAGTTCTTCCGATATAAAAATCAAAATGTGAAACCCTGTATATACAATCTGATGGTGGCCTTGACTTTCGCCTCGGATCTCAACTTCAAGGTCATTCAGAGGTCAACTTTTGTTTCTTGAATGAAATCTCCTATATATGACTGCAGATTCAGATTTGACGTGAGAAAACGAGAAGCTTTTGTCTGAATCATTTTTCCGAATTCCGCACAGATGGCGCTCTCATCGATGAAAAATGAGTTTTATGAAACACTCGTATTGCGTTCTGTGTAAAACGGCATTTAACTCTCCGGTGTTTTTTTTTTTCCAGCCTCTGAGGATTACCGTCACCATAATAGTTACCCAATGTGCACCACGAGGAGGTGAGCGATCGGATTCCGCACATCTATGTGGCCCTGAAAAGGACCGATTGTCTGGACTGTAGAGTAGGGTGGAGTGGAAAACAAAGAAGTCTCTGAATCGTATCGTAATAGTGCGGAAAAGTTGCTACTCTTCAAGACGAACTCAGGAAAAAAAGAAATTTTGAAATCGGATAAGATCTTCAACTCGCGCATTTCGTTTAAAGTTTTTGAATTTCATCGAAAATTCAAGGATATTTCAAAATATTCGAGTTCGCTCGATTATTGTCGATCAAGCTGATTTTTGATTTGTGAGTATTATATTGAGGTTTTATTGGAGAAAAATATACCCCCTCCTCCTTGATAAAGCTTGAAGCGAATCAGAAAGTCCATTTTTCCCTCAAATCGCCTAAATTACTCTGTCGACACCGTCGCGTTATATCGCAATAATTCCCACTGTATAGAATAATATCATTATTTCAATTGAATCCCCCTCCCAAATAACGGCGAAGGGGGTAGAAAGGAGGGGAGGGCAGGGGCGGATCCAGAGATCTGTCTTGGGGGCGAAAAGTACTTATTTGAACTTTAAAGAATAAAGATCGTAGGAATACAAACACTCCCCATTGCCGGAACATATTTGGTTGACTTGGGAGGGGTAATTGCCCCTACCGCCCCCCCTTTGAATTCGCGCCTGGGGGAGGGGTTATATCCATGTTTTATTACAGTATGCAATATATGCAGCTCTTCGCCCGTCACACTTGTCGACTCAGAACTCACCACGAGAAGGTGGCTGCACCGCGGAGTTCCATCCACGCCCTACCCAACCAACCAGCCAACCAACCAAATGTGGGCATGGACTCTATTTGAAGTCAGATTTTGTTTCAATTGTGGCATTTCTGCTTGAGAGTTAAGAGTTGCTCGAATGTAGCCATCTCTCCTGTCGTGTCCATATACTTCTTTACTGGCTCTTGTTACCAGTTTTACACACCGTTCTACTGCCTGAGTGTGACAAGGGACTTTTTTCAGGTCTATTTCTGAGTGTTGGTTTCTGTTCCTCCTTAATTAGCATCGGAATTTGCTGTGCGGAAAGAGAAGACAAGAGTGGGGGACAGGTCAGTGTAACCTTAGACCAATTGATGATGTCAAAGTACTCTTGCGCTTCAAAATTGAATTCAGGTACTTTCAAAGTCCTTACAAAAGCTTTTTTGTCACAGGTTTTCTTTTGTTTCGAGGACTTGCCTTAGACCTAGTTCTCTAATGCGCTCATCGTTATCCATTACCATAGACAGCAGAACATTCTCTGGATGGGCGAAGAAGCCGTTTGTCTGATGAACTTTATGTACAATATTCCTTACTTTAGGAGGTAACTTTCGACATCTTTTGATACAATCAAAAATGTGTTTTAGTCCTTCAAGAATAGAAGATTTTGTCTTAATCTGGAACCACAGTGGTGCGTATATGTGTAATATGTATGTCACTATAAGCTGCAGGGTTTCTGACGGGTTTGCAGTGGAAATATATAGCCTAAGAATTCTGTTAGCTGTGGTCAACCAACGAGCATGTGCTATTGGTCCCGGGTCACGGTTGGCTAGATCTGTTGAACAGGATCCTGAATCAATGCTGAGAGCAATCTCGTGTAAATATCTTTGATCTTTACTGAGGATTTTGAAATCAATCTCTGGCAGAACGCAGCTGATCGGCTGAAAATCAACCACAGGCAACGACTCACATTCTGCAAGTTGTTTGCAGATAGCACCTGTGAATGAATGAGGACCACTTGTTCCCTCAAGATCTTCGATGAGATGCCGCAAAGGCAATTCGTTAAAGTGCATGAGGCAGATAACCCATTGTAAGGGTTTTTGTAATTTCATCTCAATATGTCTAATGGCTCCATCTTTCCAGCCAGTATTTGTTGCTGTACTATCGCAACCGATAACTGCAATACCAGATGTATCTATAGCATTGTCTCCGGAGTACCTCACAATGCTGAGGGCTGTATCCTTTCCGGTCTTTGAATCTGGTACTATATGGCAAACATATTTTGAGCCAGGTTCCTCAATAACAGAAATATGTTCTTCTTTTTTCTCTGTTTGGTAGCGTTTACCGTTTCTTTCTTCTAAGTACAGTGTGTTATCTGATCTGCCGTCAAAGTACAAACACTTAGGACCCTCTGCTTGTCGCTCAATAAGCTGCGCTTCAACTAAACTAGCTCTGCATTTTTCTTTCTCGTCTAATCTTGCTTCGATCAATAATCATAGATGAATTTTTCATTAGTGACTAATCCCACATCTCTCAGCACGCGTGAAGCTATGGCTGCTGCTGTTCTGTCAGAAACCCCATACCGATCACATATCCCCCCAGTTGCTGGCAATGACAAACGCATTTGTTTTTTTACAGAAACAAAAGACGTTGAGCGTGGGAACTGGAAGGTTGCATCGTGCTGTTCATTATCACTTCCTTTAGAATGTTCATTTTCTGTTTCAGGAATAGTGTAACTAAAGAAGACGGACCTGCAGCAATTCCTATAGAGGAGTGCTGCAGAAGATTACTACGTTCTTTCCTCTGCATTTGTTTTGTCAATCACTTTTTGGTTTCTGTCAAATCTTTGGCTCCAATTTTCCCTTCCTCGAATACCTTTGTGCATACAGGAACTTGAGTTCTATTGCAGGTATTTTTCTGTCTCTAGGGCACCTGCATTGAATGACATAGCAGGATTGGAGCAAATGCATGCACTAAAAGATTGTTGCGAATGCACTCAAATGTCATAGGGCATTTACATGTAGAAATATCGAATAAAGTTTCACATGACTCTTGGATAAAAAGTTCTTGTACTTTTCATATGTTTTTCCCTGTTGTAGATTTTCTGAGAACATAATATTTGTCATGCAGGACTTTTATTTTTGTATTATTCTGGCATGAGGAAACGGCGGGATGGAAGCTTCGCAATACAATGCTCCCAATTGTGAGGGCTACACTGCTAGCCACTGAAGAAAAGTTGACTTTCTTCCCGGAGCACAGTCTATATCTTTCCTGGTGAGAAGCTCTCACGACATCCGCAGATGTTGGGAGGAAGGAAAGCAGCAATGGTCTTGGGGCTTCGAAGAAAGGACACGCCGTGTCTTTACGTGTCAGGGACATTGATAACCGATAATCAGAATGTGTATGCGGAAATATATGCGATGCACACCAGTGCGTGTGGATTTTTATAAGACACTCAGTCTGTAATAACGCTGTGACGATACAACAGATAATCAAGAATGTGTAGGTGGAAATATATACGATGCACACAAGTGCGTGTGGATTTTCTATAAGACACTCAGTCTGCAATAACGCTGCGACGATACAACCGATAATCAAGAATGTGCATGTAGAAATACATGCAATGCACACTAAGTGCGTGTGGATGTTCTATAAGACCTCAGTCTGCAATAACGCTGCGACGATACAACTCTACTGTGCTACTGGATAATTAGCAAAGACAAGTAAGGAATGCCAGCCATTGAGTTTATGCCCCGTAAGCAATTTTAGTTCATATAATAATTGAAGCGATAAGGATATTCTATAATACATCGGAAATTGTTTCGATGTAACTGTAAGAGCGTCGACACCTATTTAGGGTGATTTGAGAGGAAAACGTGCTTTATGACCCCGTGCAGGCTTCCTGTGTTACCCCTCCCGTGCAGGGAGGAGGGGATATATTTTCCATTAAAAATCTCAACATAATGCGACAAACCAGAAATTAGCTCGATCGGACAATAATTAAGCAACCTGGAATATTTTGAAATATCCTCAGATTTTCGATGAAATTCAAAACTTTGAACAGAAATGCGTGAGTTGAAGATCTCATCCGATTTCAAAATTTTTCTTTTCCTGAGTTTGTCTCGAAGAGTAGCAACTTTTCCGCACTATTGCGATTCGATTCAGAGACTTTTTGTTTTCACTCCACCTAGTGTTCACCATACCGGCTGCTCATTTTACCAAAAATAATAATTCTGAACGACAATATGCCGAGTGATCATAATACCGAAAGTTTATGGATAAATAGAAACCATTACATCCTCGTAGATCCTCCGAAGTTCTAGAGACGAGTCAATGTGAAATTTTCGGAATTATGATAATTCGATACTATCTTTCAGACATGTCATTTTCGGTACAATGAGCAGTCGAGGGAGTCAATGGCGAGCTACCCTAGAGGGTCACTGTCTTCCATGTGATGACGTATCGAGAGACTGACCCTCTTGCACCCTCGTCTCTCCCCTCTGTTTATTGCGATGACGCGTTCAGCTTCGATATGCCTCCTCTATTCTGATATCTCTATGGTCATAACCCTCAATGTTCATAGGCCTGAATGCTCACTGGCCCGAATGTCACATGTTTGAATTGGTAGCCCTACAATGGGTTGAAAACTTAATACGCTAAACGGACAAAGGTCGAAATTTCATTAGTTTTGAAGTTCAATATTCCGAATTGTCAATAAATGAATAATGAGTGTCATTACTCGTATAATACACTGGAAGAATCAATCAAAAGTTTTCAGGATATTGAACTTCCGGGTAACAATGTTTCAAACAAATGGTTTTCGACCGATTGTTCGTTCGGCGTATTAAGTTTTCTGATTTATTGTGGGGCTACCTTGAATCGCTATATGCTCGATCACTACTACACACTGGATAGAAGACCGGAAGTCGCTATTTTCAAAAAGGAGGCAGAATGACGAATTTTCGATGGAAAAGTTCAACAATGGACGCTTCCGATATGTGTGCAAATTTGCAAATTGTGCAAATTTGAATACTTGTATCTCTTTTCTTCTTATTGAATTTGCAAAATTTGCTCAAATATCGGAAGCACCCTATGCGTTTACGTGGGTAGAGGGTCTTTTGGCTGGAAAAATTTTAGGCCGAATCGACATGATTTGACAATCATTAGGCGCTTTTAGAGAACACTGGGAAATGACTAGCGATTGTCAAATCGCGACCATTCGATCAAAGTTTTTCGGCCAAAAGACTCCCTGTCGTTGAAATTGAATGGTAAATTCGAAATTTGAAATTGAACGTATACTCAATATCAATTCCTATCGATTGGCATGCTCAACGATCATCATTCAGATTCGAACTGAGGAAAACGAATGACGAAATGGTAAGTGTATTGAAATTGATTTATTCGTTCAACAATCGAAACCTACATAAAATCAAAAGAGGTACAAAATTATGAACATTCCCAAATTTTTTGTCAAGTACTACTCCTAATGAGGAAAACACATGAAAATTGTAGAACTGTATCTTATAAATGGACATTGAGCAGTCCTTTTTATATAAGTGAGTATAATTGTAGAGATTGTGTCTTCACAATGACTTATAAAAGCATTGTTCAACGTCTAATCGTGGAACGCAATTCCACAATTTTCATGTTTTTCCTTACACCAGGAGAAGATCTTACTAATGATTTGGGAACTACAGAATTTTGTGCCTTACTGAGTTCATCTAGGACATTATCACATAATTAATGATAAAATTATAATCTCAGGATAAGAATACAATGAATGATTCTGATGATGAAGTGTCGGCTGAGGTTGATACAGCAAACTTATCAGGAATCAACCCAAAGCCAGATACGTCAGCAGCAGGAGCACATGCATCAGCAGCGAGAGATGCTAGAGATGGATAGAGCGATGGCGAATGAGGAAGAAGCGGCTTGTGAGGCGCAACAGCAGCGGAGATAAGAGCAGAGCGGCTGGAGTCGCAACAGCAGCAACAACAACAATCGGAGGAGCAGCACCTGGAGTGGAGAGAATGGCTGCAACCGCAACTGCGGCGACAACAGCCGCAGCCACCCCAGGAGCCACAACTTCCCACCACAGCCGCAGCCACCCCAGGAGCCACAACTTTCACAGCACCCCCAGTCACAACAGCGGCCACAACTCCCCAGCAGCCGCAGCCACAGCGGGGGCCAGATCAAACCGTTCCTGGCCCCAGAACATCGAGCTCAGCGAGTAACATGTAAGTACAATTCTTTCCTGTGAATTCCCACATGATGAAATCAGTTAAGAATTCTTCAAAATTCCAAAGATATATTCCGGATGTCTTATAAACATCTCCCTGGTGGGAGTGGATGTCATATTATGTCAGAATATGTCAGAACTGACATCCAGTTCCACCAGGGATGACATCTTTTGGAAAGAAGATTCTCGAGGAATTCGCAATTAAAATGTTACGTAGTTCATTCAAATCTTGAAATAAATTATTCATAAAATATGGAAATGATACTTTTTTTTTCAGTCAGACGGACACGAGCTGGCCAGCAGGTCCAACTGCAGCGATTCGCTGGCTGGCTCTTTATGTTGACCAACGCTGGTGGATATGGTGGTAGCAGGGGACAAAGGCGAAGAGGGGGAGGAAGAGGAAATCCTCTTTAGATTCTTTTCTTTTTTTTTTATGTTTCTGATTTCAGTGTTTTTTTCTCATGATTTCAAAATATTATTCATTGTTCTGCTCTAGTTTTGAAAGTATTGAATTCTATTGATTAATGAAATTCAATACAAACTTTGCCACGGTAAATAAGCATTTAAACGTATTGAATTTCCATTGAATTTCATTATTTCGGATGGGGGCCAAATCAACGAAAAGACAAATCAACGAAAACAGTGTTTGAAAAGAGAGAGTGTGATGTATCTTTCTTTTCAACCAACTTTTCGTTGATTTGGTTTTTCGTCAATTTAACCCCATCCAATATTCAAGTGATCCCAACAGGGTTCAATGAGTTCGAACAAGAGTAAATGGTTATTCACCGTTATAATTTTGTATTAAATCATTATTCAATAGGATTCGATAGACTTTGAAATAGGAGTGCTAATCCGTAGTGTATGATTTCCATTTTCATTTCTATATTTCATTGTGATTTTCATTGTACCTTGTATTTTCTATTTTCCAATATTGTAAATTTTCATTTCTCTACTAAACATTGCGGATTTCATTTTCAGTTTTATAATTCTTATTCTCCTTCAACTCCCAACTTCTGCTTTCAATTGCACATAATTTAGATTTGATCAATGAAGAACAAATTCATATAAATTACTCACTACATGTTATTTTGTTCACTTATCTCTAATTTGTTTTTTCAATTGTTCAGATACGAATTATTTCAATGTTTTTCAGAAACCCTAATACACACCAACTAGGAAGTACCCAAGCAACAGCTTACCGAAGCAAATCTTGATGTATGGACTCGTAAACAAATTTTGCTTTTCTATTCAGTAACCAAATTATTTATCTGGAAAAAAACATATCTAAAATCAAATCATTCATTTCCTCAATCAAGATACTTAAGAAAGAATCTTCGATGTTCAGGATCTCCTCCAAAGCGAATTCTTGTAAAGCAATTCTTCGGATTATAGTCCTTGTGCACAAATTTTTTTACTGGCAAGTGCTTAGGTAGCTAACGCAATTTAATAGTTTTCCAGTAATGTGGTACTGCATACTATATAGCATATATACACAGAAAAAAACATTCTTGTATCAAGACAATATTGTTTTTTTGTTTTATATGTGAAAAGATGACAAATGAATTTGAATTATTCCCTTGAGCAGGCATGGTATGATCCATTTTATTTGATCATTCGCCTACAATTCTAGTTGGAGAATCCGACAGTATCAGACTCCGTCAAGGATCATGGTAATTATCTGCTATCACCTGCTTTATACTTTTACCTGTAAACAAATTATTTATCTTATGAATGTATTATATCTCACAGAACTTACCTTTTTTCTATCTTTCAATTTTTCAAATGTGGAAGGGAGGAGATCTATATATATATATATACATGCAGGGTGTCTCATTTCAATTTTTATATCGGAATAACTCACAAGCACGAGGAAGTTTTGGAGAAAATGTTTCGAACAACAGTTGTGAGAGTTCCGAGGAGGGACATCTGATAGTGACCTTGACTTTGGCCTCAGAGGGCTCACCTTCAAAGGTCATTCAGAGGATTAACTTTGTTTCTCGAATGAAATCCCCTATTTTTGACTGCAGATTCAGATTTGACGTTGAAAAACAAGAAACTTTTGTCTGAATCATTTTCCGAATTCACCACAGATGGCGCTCTAATCGATGAAAAAATGAGTTTTATAGGAAACCACTCTAAACATTGCTTTCTGTATAAAACGACATTTAACTCTCCAGTGTTTTTTTCAGCTTCTGAAGATTACCGTCGCCATTAGAGTTACCCAATGTGCACCACATCTTTGTGGCTCTGAAAATTTGATGAAACCCCATAATTAAAAATCAAAGTGGTAAGATCTGAAGACCTAGCTGGGATTTTCCATCGACCAATATTGGGAATTATGTCTGTTCATTATAGTACCGTTACTGTGGATTGTTGCCAAACACAAGTACAAAACAATACTTGTGTTCATCATCAGAACAAGGAGAAAGTTCATACTAGAGCATTGTTTACAAACATAAGTGGAACAGAATGTTCCCAATATCCTTCATCCATTCACAAATTCTTTTCGATATACGATTCAAACTTAGAAGACGTTGATCAGTCTGTTGTGAAGGTCTCAATAGCCTATGGATTATCCTTGGGGTGAAATACTTGCTATTCTCCTGATACTAGGAGAGATGTCAACATAATTACGCTGCAGCATCGAGTTGTATGGAGAGAGGAAATTATCCAAATAGACCGCCAGCCTTCACTTCCCAGGCGATACGCTCAATAGGAGAAACAGAGTTATAAGGATCAATATCCCACGAGTCAGAAAGGCGTTATGACCAAGAAATCGTATGCTGATGCACGCTCTCACTAGCCGTTTTAGGAATAGTGCACCTGAATCCTCACGTTAGTACCCAGAGAAATCCAGCACCAATTAGGTTTCCCAAGATCAACGCACTGCATACTAAGATCTGGTAAATATCATCCTTTACCACATTACATTGGTGCAAGCATTGAGTGAAGATGATCTTAAGACGTAGGAGTTGAATTCGGTCAATGGGGCTCGGGCAACCGCCTGGTTTTTTCAATTACGTGATGTTTAGTGATGAGGCGATATTTCGCAGTGACGGTGTTATAAACAGACATAATTGTCATTATTGGTGAATTAGGAAAATCCCAGATGGCATCGACAAGTTGACAATCGACATCGCTGGACGCTGAATGTGTAATTGTGAGGATTTTGAATGGTCAGATCATTGGTCCTCATTTCTTCCAACATACTGTTAGGAAGGAAGAATTATCTACCAATCGATTCAGGACAGATTACCAAGGATGTTGGAAGATGTTGATCTCTACACGCGGAACAGGATGTAGCTAGCAACAGTGATTGGGGCACCACCTCATAACGCTGCGATTGTCAGAAATTTCTTGACACATCTTACCCATTTCAGATGGATTGGTCGCGGTGGAGACGTTGCCTGGCTGGCTAGAGTCTCGGATCTTATCCCTTTGGATTTTTACTTATGGCGTTTCATCAAAGATGTAGTTTATGAAAGACCACCAACGATCAGAGATGACATGAAACGCCGAATACGAACTGTCTGCCAAACAATTCCACGTCATGTGCTTTTGTTTTTAGAACCACATTTTCAGGAGACGAAATCAGGTTATGCCAACAGGTCAACGGTGCGAACATCAGACATTTGATACGGTGAATTTTCATACATATTACCCAGAACGTTCGTCGTGAAAAATTATACACCTCTAAAGTAGAGATTGGAGTGGGAAAACAAAGAGAGTCTCTGAAACAGATCGTAGTAGTGCGGAAAAGTTGCTACTCTTCGAGACAAACTCAGGAAAGAAAAATTTCGAAATCGGATGAGATCTTCCAACTCAGCGCATTTCGTTCAAAGTTTTGAATTTCATCGAAAATTCAAGGATATTTCAAAATATTCCAGGTTGTAATTATTGTCGATCAGGCTAATTTTTGGTCTGTCGCATTATGTTGAGATTTTTAATGGAAAAAACATATCCCCTCCTCCCTGCACGGGAGGGTAACACAGAAAGCCTGCAGGGTCATGAAGCACGATTTTCCTCTCAAATCACCCTAAATAGGTGTCGACGCCTTACAGTTACATCGAAACAATTTCCGATGTATTATAGAATATCCTTATCCTTCAATTATTATATGAACTAAAATTGCTTACGGGGCATAAACTCAATGGCTGGCATTCCTTACTTGTCTTTGCTAATTATCCAGTAGCACAGTAGAGTTATCGTCGCAGCGTTATTGCAGACTGAGTGTCTTATAGAACATCCACACGCACTTGTGTGCATTGCATGTATTTCTACATGCACATTCTTGATTATCGGTTGTATCGTCGCAGCGTTATTGCAGACTAGAGTGTCTTATAGAAAATCCACACGCACTTGTGTGCATCGCATATATTTCCACCTACACATTCTTGATTATCTGTTGTATCGAATCACAGCGTTGTACAGACTGAGTGTCTTATAAAAAATCCACACGCACTGGTGTGCATCGCATATATTTCCACATACACATTCTTGATTATCGGTTATCAATGTCCCTGACCTTGCGTAAAGACACGGCGTGTCCTTTCTTCAGGAGACCCCAAGACCATTGCCGCTTTCCTTCCCCCCAACATCTGCGGATGTCGTGAGAGCTTTTCACCAGGAAAGATATAGACTGTGCTCCGGGAAGAAAGTCAACTTTTCTTCAGTGGCTAGCAGTGTAGCCTCACAATTGGGAGCATTGTATTGCAAAGCTTCCATTCCTGCCATTTCTCATACCAGAATAATACAAAATAAAAGTCCTGCATGACCAAATGTATGTTCTCAGAAAATCTTACAACAGGAAAAAACACATAGAAAAGTACAGAACTTTATCAAGAGTCATGTGGAAACTTTATTCGATATTTCTACATATTGTAAAATGCCCTATGACATTTGAGTGCATTCGCAACAAATCTTTTAGTGCATGCATTTGCTCCAATCCTGTTGTCATTTCAATGCAGGTGCCTAGAGACAGAAAAATACCTGTAATAGAACTCAAGTTTCTGTATGCACAAAGGTATTTTGAGGAAGGGGAAAATTAGGAGCAAAAGATTTGTAGAAACCAAGATTGACAAAACAAATGCAGAGGAAAGAACGTAGTAATCTTAGAACTCCTCTATAGAAATTGCTGCAGGTCCGTCTTCTTTTAGCACACTATTCCTGAAACAGAAAATAAACATTTTGAAGAAAGTGACAATGAACAACACGATACAACCTTTCAGTTCCCACGCTCAACGTCTTTTGTTTCTGAAAAAAACAAATGCGTTTTGTCATTGCCAGCAACTGGGGGATATGTGATCGGTATGGGGTTTCTGACAGAGCAGCAGCAGCGCATAGCTTCAAGCGTGCTGAAAGATGTGGGATTAGTCACCAATGAAAATTCACCTATGATTGTTATTGATCGAAGCAAGATTAGACGTGAGAAAGAAAAATGCAAGAGCTAGTTTAGTTGAAGCGCAGCTTGTTGAGCGACAAGCAGAGGGTCCTAAGTGTTTGTACTTTGACGGCCAGATCAGATAACACACTGTACTTAGAAGAAAGAGAAACGGTAAACGCTACCAAACAGAGAAAAAGAGAACATATTTCTGTTATTGAGAACCTGGCTCAAAATATGTTTGCCATATAGTACCAGATTCAAAGACTGGAAAGAGGATACAGCCCTCAGCATTGTAGAGAGTACTTCAGAAGACAATGCTATAGATACATCTGGTATTGCAGTTTATCGGTTGCGATGGTACAGCAACAAATACTGGCTGGAAAAATGGAGCCATTAGACATATTGAGATGAAATTACAAAAACCCTCACAATGGGTTCTCTGCCTCATGCACTTTAACGAATTGCCTCTGCGGCATCTCATCAGAAGATCTTGATATACAGGGGAACAAGTGGTCCTCATTCATTCACGAGAGTGCTATCTGCAAACAACGCAGAATATGAGTCGTTGCCTGTGGTTGATTTCCAGCCGATCAGCTGCGTTCTGCCAGAGAGGGTGATTTCAAAATCCTCAGTAAAGATCAAAGATATTTACACGAGATTGCTCTCAGCATTGATTCAGGATCCTGTTCAGCAGATCCAGCCAACCGTGACATATTCCGTGATATATTTCCACTGCAAACCCGTCAGAAACCCTGCAGCTCAGACTTGAAGTGACATACATAACCACATATACGCACCACTGTGGTTCAAATTAAGACAAAATCTTCTATTCTTGAAGGACCAAAACACATTTTGATTGTATCAAAAGATGTCAGAAAGTTACCTCTAAAGTAAGGAATATTGTACATAAAATTCATCAGACAAACGGCTTCTTCGCCCATCAGAAAATGTTCTGCTGTCTATGGTAATGGATAACGATGAGCGCATTAGGAGAACTAGGTCTAAGGCGAGTCCTCGAAACAAAAGAGAAACCTGTGACAAAAAAGCTCTTGTAAGGACTTTGGAAAAGTACCTGAATTTAATTTTGAAGCGCAGAGTACTTTGACATCATCAATTAGTCTAAGGTTACACTTACCTGTCCCCACTCTTGTCTTCTCTTTCCACACTTTTGTAAATTTCTGATGGGTCAGGTGAGGAAAAACAGAAACCAACACTAGAAATAGACCTGAAAAAGTCCTTGTCACACTCAGGCAGTAGGGCAGTGTAAAACTGGTAACAAGAGCCAGTAAAGAAGTATATGGACACGACAGGAGAGATGGCTATATTCAGAGCAACTCTTAACTCTCAAGCCAGAGGAATGCCACAATTCAAGAAACAAAATCTGACTTCAAATAGAGTCCATGCCCACATTTAGTTTGGTTGGATTTGGTTGGTTGGGTAGGGCGTGGGTGGAACTCGCGGTGCAGCCACCTTCTCGTGAGTGAGTTCTGAGTCGTGACAAGTGTTGATGACGGGCGAAAGAGCTGCATATATTGCATACTGTATTGAAACATGGATATAACCCCTCCCCAGGCGCGAATCAAGGGGAATGCAGTAGGAAGTAATCAAGCCAACCAAATATGTTCCGGCAATGGGGAGTTTTTGTATTCCTACGATCTTTGCACTTTTTAAAAGTTCAAATAAGTACTTTTCTTAAGACAGATCTGTGGATCCGCCCTGCCCTACCCTCCTTTCTACCCCCTTCATGCCGTTATTTGGAAGAGGGATTCAGTGAAATAATCATATTATTCTATACAGTGGGAATTATTGCGATATAACGCGACGGTGTCGACAGAGTTATTTAGGGCGATTTGAGGGAAAAATGGACTTTTTGATTCGCTTCAAGCTTCATCAAGAAGGGGAGGGGGTATATTTTTCTCCAATAAAAACCTCAATATAATACCACAAACCAAAAATCAGCTTCATCCGGACAACTAATCGAGCGAACTCGGAATATTTTGAAATATTCCTCGAATTTTTCGATGAAATTCCAAAAAAGGATTTAAACGAAATGCGCTGAGTTGAAAGATCTTATCCGATTTCAAAATTTCTTATTTTCCTGAGATTCGTCTTGAAGGTAGCAACTTTTCCGCACTATTACACGATTTCAATTCAGAGAGACTTTTTATTTTTTCACTCCACCTAGTGAACACCCGTTGGACCGAATTTCATTTTACTGAATATTAATGAATTCGGAAATCTTACTGTACATTTACTTGTCGTGTGCGAATAAGACAAATCTCACCAAGACTCTTTCCGGATTATTGTCATTCCCGGTAAAATGAATTTCGGACCAACGGTGTTTCGTACCTAACGGGCTTTTGGTCCAACTTAGTGTTTACCATCCCGGTACAATGATCATTTGGTGTGCAATGGAGGGCTACCACCAGCAATGCCATTATCCGCTAGAAAAATTTGTAGATTTTTCAAGTGATTGTAGTCATTTCTTTCCGAATTGGAAACATGATTGGCTGGTTGTACAAGGAATGATCAGTGCATCAGATGCTGCGGACAGTTTCCTGGGAATAATGGCATTGCTGGCTACCACACTGGCAGTCTCATTTTCTTCTCTCTATTTATTCCGATGACGTTTCGACTTATGTGAGATCTCCGTACTTGCCCTCTCTATTCTAATATCTCTACGGTTATGGCACCCCATCGTCCATTTTCCCACCGCTGGCACCTTGAATGTCCCTAAGGTTCAATATCTCGAAATTCGCTGATTTCTAATTTCGTAGTAGCTGACTAGAGATTCCCTAAGAATTGAGAAATCAGTGGATTTCGAGATATTGAACATTAGGGACATTGAATCTCGGTACAAAGACCATTGGGGATATTGAACCTCAGGGGCATTGAGCCAGTGTTGCCATTTGGGCGGCTGACAGGATTCACCCCCTCCACCACGCCCTACACAATGGAATTTCTTTTGTTGGTGGTTTCATTGTGTGTGTGAGATTTCTACTCAGATGGGTGTGATGGGGTAAATCCTGTCGGCCCAAATGCTGACATCACCAATTAAG
>JAFFJZ010000188.1:0-43111 GCA_018340375.1 Gonatopus flavifemur
GAAATGAATAAATTTTATATGATTGAAATGGATATGATGATGATTTTACAAAACATGAAATATTCATGCACATACGTTTTTATTAAAAGAAATTATGTAAGAAGTTCTCCAGTACAGGTTTTACAGAGGTTTCAGTAATGAATATACTAATACATATTTTTCAATTTGAAACAAAAAAATGTTCACTGGATTAGAAGGAATTTTATCTTGAAAAAAAAAAATTGCAAGTTTTATTCTCAATATTGGTCATTCGATTTTCAGAAAAAAAATATTTTGCACTATGTGAAGTTTTTTCAAACTTAATCAACCCATATCTTTGGCGTAAGTTTTAAATTATTCTATCTCAATAACTATAATATCACAATATAATTATAATACCACAATATCACAAATTCTTCGCAGTCTTTTAATAATAGTACATTCAAACTTGTCATAATTTTTTTATAATTATTGGAAACAGAAACCCATACAAATCTACGTACGTTTGAGAGAGATTTTATTATTTTGAAAAAATTTGGGAATTTCGCTCTCCCTTTTCCGATTTGCAAAAGAATATTTTTCATCATTCAAAGATATTTAAAACTTGATATTCAAAGGTTCTTGAATGAAAAGCTCCATATTATCACATGTTGATAATCATAATATCACAAACTTCCATAATGAAAATTACGAGACTTATTAAAATTTAATTCATAACTATAATAGTTTCTTTTATATAACTACATAAGACTCGCAGTATGGAACACATAACTCCTTCATCTGTCGCCACATACATCTTTCCGACAGCTGATCAATTGAATACGGCTATGGCAACGGGTCGCATAGAAAACACTACCAGCATCTGCACGCACTCGTGAGCGGCGCGCCGCTTTTTCTAATTACCTAACATTAAAATTAAATTTCTCGTAATTTCAATGTAAGGAATATGATTAAAACTCCTGCTGTCGTGCGTACCAGAGACCATCAACTAAGAATCTTTGATCAGCGTTAACCTACTTCTCGATGGTTGAATATGCACAAGGATTGAAATGAAAGCTGGTATTGCGCCCATAGCGCGAGTAACGAGTGGCTGCCAATATATATCGCCATTATATACTGCGTATACTGGTCATCACCACCACCACCAACAATTACTACTACTACTACACGACTATTTTCAACACTATTTGATGTCTGGTCATTATTGAATCAATTCAATACTGATGTAGCATTCGAAGGAAATACTTTGAAGCCCAACAAAACGTCTGGTGGGATTTTTAGATTTTTATAGATCGCCTGAGGTTGATAAAGCCACTTCCGATTTAAAGAAACGTCGACAAAGGTTCCTACAAACGTTGAAATGTCTGTCACGGAATACTGATGAAACACATGATGAACAGCTCATTGAAAAACATCGGAGGTTTGATGAAGTTATGAAATATCTATATGTAATATTAATTTTTTGTGACACTTGTAGGGCGATCAATTAATCGCTAAATATACTAATACCAATCATTATAAGTATAGATATTTTTAGTGCAGTTTCATTTTCAAACTCTTTCATGAACTCTCTCCAACAAATGTTCCATCTTATAAGCTTCTGGAAGCATTTTGAGGGGAAATTTCTAACAATTGTAGACTTCTTCGTCAAACGTCTATGAATTCAAAGTTAGCCTCATGAACCTCGACTCGACCCATACAGATCTAATCTTGAACGTTCACTGAAGCTTCATGTCCTTTCTCTGCAAGTGACGGCAAATCTTATATTTTGAACATTTATGAACAATATTTTGCAGTTTTCTCGAAACGTTGTACAGGGATGGTTCACCACAATGGCCTGTATAAGAAATCTGACCAACTTTAGAAGCCATTGTTCCCAAATCGCAAAACTACTGTATTTCCCGTTTTCAACGGTCTTCTCAAGTGTCACGTACTCTGAACAGTCAGTCTCTTTCTGTTGGATATGATCGCTACTATAGTATATATATCATCTGATGAACGATTAAAATTGTCGATACGAAAAATTAATCACGAGTTTTGCGTGAATATAGTCCGATGTTCGGATTCTTTCGACCTGCAATCGAATATACGTCAGAACTACGCTGAGAAAGCACCTTCCTACGAAAACCTATCAGTCATTTTCAGCAACGCTGCAATGATGAGTAATGGCGTCGCGCACACTAATAAATGGATTGCTGCATTTCACAAACTCATGCCGAGATCTTATTGTAATGGTTAAATCACTTTTGAATGCAAAGCACAGAAAACACTGATTTTCATTCCGGATTGAAAATTTATTGATTTGTTATTAGTTTCATACACTTTTCAACATTAGTTCCTCAGGAACCTATGGGGCCAGAATCTCTGAAATTCATCTTGATACGCTGAAGAACGAATTGAGTTAGAGCAAGCCCAATATTGGAAAACATTGATTTTCGCAGTGAAAACTTTAGTTTCTATTTTATCAATTGAAAGCCATCAGATGACAGAAAAAAATGGTAATGAAAGACTTACACTGATTTCTTCCAAGCCCTATCGCCTGTGTATTTTTCAATTTTTCGGAATTCCACCCTTTTGATTTTGACGTGTGACATCGCCAACTTGGACAATAAGTTTCCGTGTTGTGCAAGGAGCGTTAGTCCCTCTTATTGCATCCTATGGACCTTCAATTGACCACTTTCTCAGGCCGAAAGTCATATTCAACAGGAGACTTATAGTAATATGTATGAAAGCAAAACTGCAGGCGGTCTTAGAGTGGGAAAAACATACGTGCTCAGTGGAGCGAAACAAATATGAGTTGAGACTTATAAGTGATAGGCTTATAGCCAAAGTGGACTGTAGGAGTCATTTCATATACTTGTCAACAACTAAAAATGGATTTATTTCGATATTTCCAGAACTCTCGTGGTACGACAGTCCAGCCACAGATAGACACGATGGCTCTCTCAGCATGGGGGATTACCTCCTGGCAAAAGGACCGCTTACATCGAACACTACTTAATTCAGGCCAATAAGGGAAATTGAGTTTAGAAACTAGTGAAAACCAAGATTCGACAATATCCTCTCTCGTTGGATTGCTCCACTACTCTCAGTGCTGGTAAGTGAATATGGAAATTTGGAATATGTCTCCGTAGGCTTGACACCTGCGGGGAGGAGGTATGCTTGATAATTTCAGCTTGGGGGCAAAAACTCCCGTGTGAGCACAGATGGTTGCCACTATTATAATTGGGGGAACATGTTTTGAGCCAAAATCGGACAGTAAACTGGTTCTAGGTTCGGGCTGACATGGGCTGGGAATCTGTTCGATATCGGTTTGGTATATGAATATCAAAATGGAAATCAGAAATTTAGGCGACTCAATCAATTCAATATCAATTCGACATCATATCCCAGAAGTGAGAAACAACGCTCAAGAGAAACGGATATTGGAAACAAGTGGAGCACTCAAAAACGTTCTTAATTAGCTTTTTGGTGCTCACTGTTCTTGGTAATGCTTGAAACATCTGGTACCGGAGTTGAGCAAGCTGGGTCGTAAAACTCGCCAAAGCACTCGAGCATTGTTTCGGCATCTGATGCAGGAGCCCAATAGAGGTGGGGAAAAAATCCGTCAAGATAGAAAATAAAGAGTATAGCATGTTAGAGGCTGATCAAAACACATATTTGTGTCATGAAAAATTGTTTTCTATCATCAACAGTTCCCGAAATGAGAAATTCAAAAAGTGGAAATTTTCATTCCTTCAAAATCAATAGAATTCAGAGTATATTTTCCGATTACTCAGCGAGGAGTCATTGGAATGACTTGAACTTTGGTACATATATTCAGTAATGATCCTCGAAAACAAATAGTGAGTGAAAGTTGTCAAAATATTTCATCATCCATATGAATATTCAATAATAAACAAATGCTTTAGAAAAACACGCGCTGAGGTTTCACGGAAAAAATATCGAGGCAATTTTCGATTCGGAAAAACTCAAAGTAACCAAGTTGTTTGTCAATGTTCAGAAGAAGTTCTCTTGAAATTTTCAATCCAATCGAGTGCAAAATATGGGAAAATATTAAATATCTGGTGTACTGACGCACGACTTCACGCTTATAAAACCTCCGGAGCGAAGTGTCGTGTATCGGAGTCGAATAACGTAGCCGTGACAGTGGATGAGGCAAGTCGCGGCACTAGTAAACTCGCTGATTGTTCAATATTACTTATCACATTTTTTACCAGATTGATCTCGAGAATTTCAGAAAACTTCTTCGAACATTGACAAATCACTTTTTCGCTTTGAGCTTTTTTTCAAATCAGTAAACTTTAACTTCGATACTTTTTCCGTGGAACCTTGCATTCCACGTGTTTTCCGAAAGCATTTGTTTATTATTCAAATATTCATTGAATGATGAAATATTTTGACAACTTTCTCACTCACTTGCTGTCTCCAGGCATCACATTAGGGCTGCAAACTAGTCAGTGAAGTCAGTTAAAGTCAGTATTTTGATGAGAGGCAGTAATTTGTCAGCTTTGACTTCAAATTCGGTTTGATAAAGTCAGTATTTCAGACATTGAATCAAATTTTCCTGGCTCTTTTATATTTTACCCACTCATTTCCAGGAGTAAAGAAATAAGAATTTTTCTTGACTTCAGGATTTTTTTGAAAAAATTCAGAATTAAATTCTTCTTGACCAGATTCGTTCAGTCGATTTTCAAATTTTCGTTACATTGAATGTTCAAAGTGTTGCAAATTATAAGAGAAGGAATGTTGTTCCTTTTCAACTTTTTCGTCTTCATTCATTTCCGAACATTTTTTCTACGTTCATTATCAATTGAGATCCGATTACACGGTAATGATAATGCATGGAGAAAAATTAGGATCAAAATGCTATTCTAACTGCTGCGGTAGCTTTACTCCCTGCGCCTAATGAATCTATGAATACTTTTGGAGTAAAAAAGTTATTTCATTGTAGCATCATGTACCCGTGTTGAAGAAGAATTCACTTCTCAAAGGCTCAAGTCAAGCTTTATAAAAATACCGTATGAGCTGTCCAAATACTTTGACTTCTATTGCATATGGAGTAAAGTGCCATATTCCCTCATTTTTTCCCGTGTGTAGATGGGTGAGTGGTTGATGCAGAAGTCAATTGTCATTACCAATTTATTTGAACGAATGAGTTGTCACTATTGATATTCTGGATGACAAATATATTCTCCCATTAGAATTGTCTCAATTCTCTTTTCAAAATGACACTTGATAACATGATATTGTAAAGCAATTATATGCAAAGCGTTGTGGTCATTCACACAACTACCGGGGGAAAATTATTGTCTTTTCTTCCTGATCGACTTGGAGATTACATCGTTGATGACATTTTCTTTGGCTGCAGTTCGAAATTTATCATCAGATTTTGTTGATAGGTTTTGTACTAATTTCGTTCAATAGGCCATTTTTAAATTAGGTGCACATGAATTTTCTCCATGCATAAAACCTAAGGTAATATGCGTACCTAACCCTGGGGTTTTAATCAAAGAGAATCAGGTAGAGTGGAAGCTGCCATAAAGAATAATACAATGTTCCTGATGTCGAGTTCCAGCGCCGCCTCGCATGTCAGTGGTTAACTAACTGCAAGAAAAGCGTGTGTAATAAAGTGCAGTAGTTCGCCACTGAGACTGCAGATGGCCTTGTTGGCCAAATACGCGGCGCCTCCGCTCCATAAATCAGTTTATTGAGATTAACGGATCAACATCCAACTCTCTCTTCCACTCCATCTGATTCTCTTTGGTTATAATCTGGTGAGTTGAATTTTCCAATGAATTGTGCAGGTCTTGCCGTGATATATGCAACAATGAGCGTGTCAGAACTGAGAAGAGAAATTATGTATCTTTGTTTGCATGATATAAAGAACTTTGTGTGAAACCATTTTTTTCCTGTTCGTAGTATTTACGTAGTATCAGTGACACACTATACATCATCTCGTCATATTAACTGAAAATAGTTCACAGTTTATATATATTCTTTGTAATGGCATGGAGGTATATCACATGAATGAATTGAATTGTCACATCGCCAGAATTGATTGCTGTGATGAAGTTGTTTCAAAATAAATGTATTGAATATTTTCACAAGATTATGATCCTCAACTAAGACGACAAACGGATGGAGCTTACGTCACAAAGTGAGTGTATATGAGTGTACATTCGGAATCTTTGGAGTTACCTAAAACTCTTATCAATTCAGAAGAGATTGAAATTGTTTGAGGAAAGTTATTATTTGATTATCATTCATTTTTTTTTCTTATTGTCCAGAAAAATTGTTCTTGTTTCTTAAGAAACATACGCATGTGCCCAATTACTAAAATCGTGTTTTCTAACCTCTTGAGATGAATTATTGTTATTCCTTTTATCATGATGTCGTTTATGTTGACAATATTTATATTTTCCTCAAAATTCTCCTATGCCTTCCTTCAAGCGTACGTTTTTCTCATTATAAAAATATACAAATTCTAATCATTTTCTGCCATTACAAGAATTTTTGGTTAATTCTTGGTATTATACACTTGTCAATATCTTGAAAAATTCATCACTTATATACTGGACTATTGTTGAATGAAGTGTACAATTTACAATTCTTTTTGCGAGTACTTATTTTTTTGCACGATTTATTGCGTTGTTACTTTTCCTCGAATGGATTCAAATGGGAGTAAACAATCTACCTCAAGTGAACACGAAGGTTCAAAGGATGTTGATAGAGGTGTATTGAACGTCCGGGCGTTTGATAGTACATTGATTCAATCAACTTGAATGTATCTACAATGGACCTAAACTTCATCTAAAAGAGCTAGGTTCTCTTGGTATAGCGTTTAAGGTAGTTCTCCGGAAGAAATACGTTTTTCTGAATATTTTGTAATTGAAATTCCATGTACTAGAGAATTCAACGAATACAGAGATATTTTTTCAGGACAGAAGCGGTGCTTGTTCTCAGATATATGAGCCTAAACTTTGAGGTGGTTCTTTATGGAAAATGAATATCTTGGAACTTTTTTCAACATTTTTCAAATTTATCTATCAAGGTTCCCCAGTTTGTAGTTCAAATTGATAGACAAATCCAGAAAATGTTGAAAAAAGTTCAAAGACATTCATTTTCCATACCAAACTCATCTCAAAGTTTAGGCTCAAATATATTGAAAACAACGACCCTTCCTGCTCTGAGAAAATATCTCTGTATTCATTAATTATTCAGTGCATGGAATTTCAATTACAAAATATTTAAAGGGAATGTATTTTTTTCGGAGAACTACCTTAAAATCCCGCAATTTTGATTTCAGATGACAACAGCGTGATGAATTGCGTTTGAAAACCTCATTGCAGTCACGAATTTCAAAAATGGGAAAGTGTATTTTTCGAGTGGACTGGTTGCAGAAAACTGATAATAATGGATACGTTGTTTCGGAATGGGGAAGCAAAGCCAACGACTATGAAATGTTTTGTATGATGTGTTCAAAAACATTCAATATCTCATGGGGTTATGAAGCAGTGCAACAATATGCCGCTGCACAAAAGCATAAAGAAGAGTGTAGACAGAAACTTTCTCCTTCACAACTTCGTTTGACACTAGTCCGTCCAAATCTTGCTGTAGAAGAATCTTCGTCCATGGATCTTAGAAAATCCGTTCAGTTGCACAATGTTAGAGATAATGCCTGTAAAGCAGAACTTATTTGGGTGATGAAGACAGTCGTGGCAGATTTTTCCATCTCGGCTTCTTGTAAATACATACATGAAACATTCAACGTCATGTTCGATGGAATGTACCGAAAGATTTTTCACTTTCTAGAACCGAAGCACAGTATCTGATAACTGATGCTCTTGGACCATTTTCAAGAATCAGATGGTGAACGAAATGGAGAACGTTTATTTTACTCTGTGTTTCGACGAAACCACTAATACTGCATCTTATAAAGAACTACAGATTGCAGTCAAATATTGGTCTGTATCTAGAGAAATGGTAGTAACACGGCATTTGCAAACATTTTCATCCGTTCAGCAACAGCCTCTGATCTATATACGAAATTGTGTGAGGCCTTAGATAATGCTAAATTACCACGTACTAACTTATTGATGCTTAGCAATGATGGACCTAACGTAAATAAAACTGTTACACGATTGATGAATGATTCCATTATTCTCTCAAGAAGAAAATCTATGGTTGACATTGATACCTGTAACATCCACATTTTACACAATGCTTTTAGAAGTTTGATGAAAGAGCTTGGAGAAGATGCTTCAGACCTTATTCTTCTTATTCACGATTTTTTTTATGGCTGGCCAGCAAGATGGGAAAATTTCACTGGAATTCAAAAAGACCTGAATTTACCTAATCATCGATTCATTAAGCATGTATCATCCAGATGGTTATCTTTGGAACCAGCAGGCAGGAGGCTTCTAGAGCAATGGCCAGCAGTTATAAAGTATTTTATGACATATATTCCAAAATATAAAAGTGAGTTGATGAAATCTACCAAGTACAAGAATATTGTCAGTCTTTTAAAAGACGATACTATGGAAGCTGAAGTTATGTTCGCCTGCTCAAGTGCACATTTGTTCACTCAATTCACTGGTTTTTTCCAAAAAGAAGAGCCTTTGATACACAATATGTATGACCAGCTTCAAATTGTAACAACCACCCTCATGAATCGTATTTGTCTTTCATCAGCAAAATTTTCAGTGGACACTTTTACAGTAGAGAAAAATTTTCTTCTCCTGAAAGACATTAATTGTGGAGATGGAGTGGCAAAAGAGCTGCATAAAGTGAATGAAAAGAATGAGCTTAGTTTCTTAAATCAAGCCAAAAAACACTATATTGCTTCCTGTAAACATATTTTCAATAAGTCATCTATGACATCGAAACCTGTACTGAAGTACTTTCAATGTTTGAACCCAACAGAAAGAATCAAAGAGAATAGCTGGAAATACATCCTTGAAGTAGGCAAAGCTCTACCAGTTGATTTTCAAGAAAGTTCTCTTATAGATGAATGGAAACTATTAAGTTTAGAAGTTGATGGGCCTCAAAGTGGGAAAAATCGCATTGATGTCTACTGGAACCAGTTTTTCAAAAAAACAAATCTTTCTGGACAGCTCAAATATCCAACTGTTGCAAAAATCGTAAAGCAGCTCTCTCATTGTCACATGGTTCAGCAGACGTGGAAAGAGGATTTTCAAGTTCCTCACGCATAATGACTTCAGATAGGGCGAGTATGTCGGAAAGATATCTTGATGCATACTTGCATGTGAAAGGACTTTGCAGCAGCTACATGATGGCAAGGTGTACCTTGTGCATATATCTAAAGAACTTTTAGATCTTGCTCACACTGCATACATCCGTTATAGAGAATATTGCGAAGAGCAGCAAAGAATCAAACAAAGGGAACAGCGAGACAGAGAACAAAGAAAATGAACGTATAGCTGAGAAAGAATTAGAAACAAAATTGTTGGCTGATAGAAGTGATATTGAGGAAAGAGAATCTGCTCTAAAACGCTTGAGAGGAGCAGAAGGAGAGAAGAGACTTACTGCTAACAGATTATTGAAAGAAGCAAACGAGAGATTAAAGCAAGCTATTCAAAATAAAGAACTTGTTGGAGCTAACGTAGCCCAAGCAATGCTGGACAGTGTCGAGAAAATGAAAGAACAAGCTGATGAAAAGAGATGTCATGTAAATCAAGTTCAGAAAACTGTGGAAAGAGAAAATCGAAATTGATTACATCCTTTTTAATAAGAAATCCAAACAAAACTGAAGATAAACTCTTCTTCAACTCGTTCACTTGACATGCTATATGTTGATGAGGGCCAAGTGATTTTACAGTTACTTCTAGTTTAAGTGAGAGATATTCATGTTTGATGATATTACGCACATAGATGAGCATATGGGTCATTCCATGAGAAATTTACATTAATTTTTCCAATTGCTGTGGCATATTTTTATCATTCCACATGGAAAAATATTCGACACGTATCTTTCCATTTTTTCATGGAGCCTCCATTTCCAAGTTACAAATTCTTGAATTTTTGAATTTGGAAACTATACTTATTTTGCAGCGCAGCATCTCGAAAACTGTTGGTCGCAGAAATGGAGGTTTCATAAAAAAAATTGTGAGAGACGTGTCGGATTAAATTTTTTCACGTAAAATGATGAAAAAATATGCCACAGCAATTTAAAAATTTGTAATGTCAATTTCTCATGGAATCACCAATATGTATATTATTGATACCAAAGATGATCCAAAATTGTTTTTAGTTTGAATATCAAGTTTTGATATCCAATGTAATATTACACACATATTATTTTATTGAACATGTGAATTATTGAGACCAAAGATGGTCAGAAGTTGTTTTCAGTTAAAATACGAAGTGTTTATATTTGATGTTACACATATATCGATTAATAAAGTTGCAGTATATAAATATACATGTGATATGTTTATGAATAAACCCAATTTGCATGCGTTGTTTATGTAAAAACGTTTCTATAGGTGAAGTCAGTCATTTAAATTTCTAGTCAGTTTTAGGTCAGTATTTTCAGATCTTAAGTCAGTAAAGTCAGTAATTTGTGTGCTGTAACTAGTTTGCAGCCCTGTTACTAAAGATATACTACCAAGTTTCAAGTCATTCCAATGACTTCCCGCTGAATAATCTGAGATTATAATTTGAATTCTATTGATTTTGGAGAAAATTTTCACTTTCTCATTTTTATCCGGAAACTATTGATGGGAGAAGAACATTTTCCGCGAGGAAAATTTTTTGATCAACTCTAACAAGTCATATTTTGAATTTTCTATTTTGACGAGTTCTCCATTTCCTCGTTCTGCTGGTCTCCCGGATCAGATCTGAAATGTGTTCGTGCGCTGAGACTGTTATTGCATCCGCGACTTCAATTACCGTAGTGCTCGAAAGTATTTTGTATGTGGATTCTTCAAATTTTGTCAACAATATTGCGAACGTTGGGGAAAATGAGCATAGGGAATGAAAATTATGGAACAGGATATAAATTCACATATTTCCATTTCAGTTTCGACAAAACAATGTTAATTACGTGGAGCTCACCTACAAAATACTACTACTCCTTTATCACTACCACTGTACCACCACTGTACCACTGAGCTGACACCAAATTCCTCATCTCACCCCTGAAAGGAATCCGTAAAATAAAAAATGTACACCGAATTCTACATAATTCACACTGGAAGACCTCTGTTCACGATTTCAATCGAAACACGGGTACACTGTGAGCCCACTAAATTCATGCCCAATCCACCCACAATTTCTACCAACCATACACCTGAAACTCATGCGGAGAATATAGATAATACACAGAATTTCACCCAGTCTGCACTGACAGATTCCCATACATATCGTCGGTACTATGGCAGAACCTCGTATCTTGATTTCTGACGGTTTTGTGGTTCCATCGGAAAAATGGTCAGCACATGCTTATACACGTATGAACAAGACTTTTATGAACAAAGAGGCCTTCGATTATTGTTGAGTGAACATAATTGATCACATATAACTTGATTACATGTGTATTTAGTGTTCACTGGAACCTCGATACTGTCGAAAATCGGGATACGAGGTTTTGCCATAGTACCGACGATATTTCCGATTGAAATACACTCTCTAAATTCAAAACAGTGGAATTTCACTGATTGCAGTGGATAGTCGACCACTGCGAATTAATGCATGTACACTGCACAATCAGTGAATATCAACTGATCTTTGCACTGAAATTTCACTGATCAAATTATTCTGGGAAATTTTCAACTGCGAGACCAGTTAATATTAGGCTGGACATAAAATGGGGAATTTTTTAAATTTGGAACGTAATAGTGCAGAGAAGTCACAGATTGCGATGACAAATACAACGAAATACAAATATTTTCATGGATATCCCGTGAAAATGTGGCCATATATGATGATCAAGGCATTATTTCATGAGCATGAAAAAGTCCACATCAGGCAGCTGTCGGGCTGCTACTGGGACTCAAAACACCACGGGAGGCTCGTTGAATGGGGATTTGTTCCTTTGTCAACCTTATCAACCATCAAAAAGTGACAAACTGTGTGAAATGACATGATTATTCATTTGTTCCTATGAGAGAAAATTTGGCTGTGTCATTAAATCGTGGTATAATTTTTCGGAACATGAGAATGGATCAGATGGATCCATTCCTACTGTTAGTTTCACAAACATAGTTAGATGCCTCTGTCACAAGCTATACATATTTCGGCTTGTGTATGTAATATTCTTCGCTTCTTGAGAATGATTTCGTGTATAAGAAGTGAAAAATTGTATTGAATTCTTTACTTAATCATAGATTCAATGAATGATAATATGACCATTCCTCTTTGCGCCTACCGAATACTTATCTCCGTACATAAATCTATGTTCCCGAAATTCACAATACTTTTCATTGAGGGTGATACGATAGGAAACGGAGGGTGATTGGTTGTTGAAATGAGCAACACAAATTTATATGAAAAAGGAGGAAGATTTTATTTCAAAACTCATAGAGCACTATTGAAACATATTCGGAACTTCTTCCTTCAATGGTGGTGATCCGTTCAACAAGATCTAAAACAGTTCGAAAAACTTCTATCTTACAATATAATTCGCGGGATATTCAATTAAATGTTAATGCTACAATTTATGAGGAACTTGAAACACCCCCGACCACCGTATGGACACATTGAACTACGTAACTTGCAATAAGTACGGTGTCAATGCAAACGTATGTGTATTACAGAAATCTCAGTAGAAAAACGAATGTTCATTATATCCCGCTCGCAATGAGAAGGACTCGTGAACACACGTAGCTGAAAGGAAAAGTAAACTATCCATGAGGATAAGCCTCTTGAATTGAGAGATTCGTTCAAGACAAATCTAAAGTGATAACAAGCCGTGAAAATTTTATTATATCGTGAAAAGTTTGTTTTGAATCACGTACAACTCCAACATCTACCGGTGTTGTTTATAACTTTTTGTTATCACATTATCGGATGATTTGATCGACCGCGACTTTCCTTATCATTGGTTGTTTATTAATCCATCTGATCTTGATTGAGATTCCATAACTTTCCGGATTCAAAGTATGAGATATCATCAAGTAATTATTTGTAATCCATTGGGAAAGGATTTTTCATCTTTACAAATTATGTATTAATTATTCTATCATGCTCTTTAATTCTTTCTAAGAACTAAATGTAGGGCATTCGCATGTGATTTTCTATCCTCTTTTCATGATTTTCGTCGACCGAACGCAATTATGTCATCGCTCTTACACTCGTTACGCGTGTAGGTGTTTCCATACATATTATATTTTTGTCCTGACCATGTTTACATTCTTTCATAACGCGTTCGTTCGACTTTTCACTTTATCTTCGACGATCGATTCTTTTGATCCATTACATAATGGAATAGATCTTCTTTTCTTCATAATTCAATTGTCAACTTTTTAATATTTTGTTATACATATATTTTTTCGACTATCGTGCGGTGTTGTAACCGTACGGATGTATCATTACATGTTCGTACTATACATATATGACGAAGGAAATACTTCACCTCCCATTCAGACCCCGGCGGAAAAATTCCCAAGTATTCTTACAGCAAAATAGAGTCAAACTAGAAATATCTACGCCTGAAGAAAAATTAGGGGGGTGATCGAGAGTGATCAGATGTACAACATGCGTTGAAATGCGCTTGTAGAGATGAATGAAAACTACGTGGTTTGAAGTGTATAGTTTTTCCTTACATATTGGGTTCCAAGTGAGTTAAGTGCTTGGAGAACGTTTCTGGATGATGAAATCTGACGTGTGAGTGATTATTTGGAAATTTAAGTTGATGCCTTGAATAATATGAGTGTCAGACATATTGGATTCGGAACTCTAGAACAGGATATGGATACGTCGGTCAATAAGTCGAACAATGCGCCGGTTAACAAAACTCCCCCGTTATCGGCAACTGATGTGGAATTATCTCATGTGTCCTTTGCGCATGGTAATCATTCTGTGAACGATTCGAATGGAGTGATGGCAAAGAATCTTTTCATAAACCTACACAGGAACATAAGAGAAACAGAAAAAGGGGACGACCGGATAGTATGAATTTATTCACGGAAAATGGGGTGAAAACGAATCCAATGATGTCATTTGTGATGGTTCTACTTTGAACCCATACACAAAGGCGCATAGGGTTTTGAGCGCCTCCACGACTCCCGCCATGGATATTCATGATTAGTAGCGGCACCTGAAATATATTGAAATGGACAAAGTGAAATTCTCACGATAATTTGGATGTAACAAGGAATAAGGAAAGCTCAGGGAGAGGGGGGGGGTTGACTTCAATTCACTAGAACAAACAATCTCCATGCAGGATCAACCACGTGCCAGAGCACGTATATATTCAACGTTAAAGATTAATACAGTACATACGCGACTTTGTCGCAGAAAGAAAAACCAAGATATAAACAATTCTTTGGGTTCGATGTATCGGTCTAGGGGAACACGGGAAGTCGAAGAAACACGGAGGGCACGACCACGAGGGGATATTCTATACGGACCACGCCGTTTACAATCACAGAAGGGGAGGGCTCAGGGAAACCGCGACCATAAAATCGTACACGAGGGTGGGCTAAATCGGACGAGGGGGTGATTCGAGGGAGCAAACACAAAGGGCGAAGGGAAATTCGAACGAGGGAGCACGTGGAGGATGCCACGAGAAGGAAAACTTTCGCACGATACTTCACCAAAATCCACCACACTAGCACTCTCACTCCGGATGAACAATCTGGCAGATGCGTGGTACTATTTTTAATCCAAAATCCAACCCCGGTGGCACCGTACACTCACCGTATTCCAAATTTCTCGGACAAAATTCTTAGCTAAACGTCGCCGTGGCTCGGTCACATGAGAAGTGAAAATCCAAGATAGCTTTGTCTTCTTCTTCACCGGCGGGTGAGTTCGCAAAGTGATACACGGAACCCCGTCGGTGACTTTCCGATGAAGCTCACCTTTTGAGCTCGTTTCATTAGTTCTGACGGTGGTGGTCTCTGATTGGTCGTTACGTGGGTGTCGGTATATGTGGGGCGGGGGATCAGGTTGTTCCTCTTCTCCTTCTCTTCTTCTCTCCTAGGGGCATGTTGAACGGCACATGCGGCTTGCTTCTTTCCTTCGGGTCGACAGCCTTGGCAAGAGGGCGATAGAGGGCGTTCCTTCCTCCGCTGTTGGTTGGCCTGGGGTGAGAGAAGATGGACTCCCGTGATTGGTGGATCGTCCTTCGGTGATAAGAGACCGCCGTGTCACCTTGTGGCAGATAGCGTTGCCTCCTCGGGACAAGAAACCTCGATCAATCATAGAAGGACAAGGGTTAGAGGAGGTCAGGATTGTTTTAAGTGGGGAGTCGTGTTCCCGATTCTCATGTGAGCGAGCGACAGCAGTGTTCTCTCTACCGAAGTAAAGTGTTCGCAACTGACATGACAAACTCTAACGATGATGCGCGGCACCACCCCACGATTCTCTTTGTGACAAGATATCACGTCACACATCATATGAACTGGCAGGAAAAAGGAAAGCAGAGCGGGGAGGAAGTGTGATAAATTGGCGGGATACACGCTGATGAGCGTGACTCGAACTCAGTGTGCCAGAAACAGCAACTACTGTAACAACAAACAGCTGTCGAACGCGGTGTCAAAACGATGATATACCTACAACGAAATCCATGGACGGGAATATTAAAGATTGTTTTCAATAAAATATCATCCCCAATGTGTGTATCCTATCAGATTACTACTTCTTTTCGACATGTTTCAAGAGACTTCTCTTTTCATCCACCTCCTCAAGTTTTTCTCCATTCTCTACTTTCTCTATCCACTTCATTCTGAGCATCCTTCCATAACACCACATTTCAAAGCTTCAAGTCTTCGTTGGTCCGTTTTTCCAATCGTCTCAGTTTCGCAAACATATAATGTCATGCTCCAAACGTAACTCTCCAAGAATTTCTTCCTTACTGCTAAGCCAATGGAGCTTTCCGAAGTGTTTGACCCAGGGCGTCTGGGGCGTGGACTATGGATTCTTATTGGTTCATCCCACGCCCCTGACGCCCCAGGTCAAACACTTCGGAAAGCTCCAATATTCTTTGAGCATAGTCGCTGTTTGTTTTGGTGGAAACCCTGTTTTCCTTGTGCTATTCTCGCTCTCAAATCTCTTTCGCTTTTACCGTTTTCGGTGATTATGCTTCCTGGATATTTGAATTCTTCCACTTGCTAAATTGTCTTTGCACCTTCTTTGATTCCCGTTTTTCTTTATGTTCTCACTGTTGTACGAATCATGAATTTTGTTTTGCCCTTATTCATATTCATATGATACTTTTCTAGTAATATTGTTTTCATAGTGTTGGGAATATTTTCTAACTCAGCACCACTAGTAGCTCATATAGCTATGTCATCCGCAAATCTCGATTGCTCCTTCACTTCCTTTATCGCTTCTGCTATATACAAATCAAAAATCAATGGTGATAGTGAGCATCCTTGTCTTACCTCTCTTTCAGTTTATGCTCCTCCTTTTTGACCGTCTGTTTCTATTATTGCGGTTTGATTCTTATATAATTTATATATCATTCTCCTATCCTTCAAATTAATTTCTACCTTTTTCAAAATCGCGAACATTCTCTCCCAATCAACAATACCGAATGCCTTTTGTATATCTACAAAACCTTTTTGTACATATACACAGACTTCTTCAACCGTAGTCTTTTCTTCACCACTGTTCCGAGTGCAAAAATGCCTTTTCACGTTCCCCTATTTCTCCTAAAACCGAACTGATCTTCTGCCAATCTACTCTCTATTTTATTTCTTATCCTGTATATAATTTTTGTCAGTATTTTCAAGTCATGCGAAGTTAAACTAATCGTTCTGTAATTCTCACATTTGTCTGCTTCTTGTTTTTCCGGAATGGCGACAATTTTCTTCCGGTACTTCTCCATTTTGATACATATCTCTGACCAATCCAAACATTGCGTCTCGAGTTCTTTGACTGGAGGCTTCGATAAGGTCCGCACTCATGCCATCTATCCCTGGCGCTTTATTTTTTCCCAATTCTTTTAAAGCCCTGTTGAATTCTAATCTCAAAATCGGATCTCCTAATTCTCCTTCATCGGCATCTTCCTCCCTCTCTAAAAATCCTATATTTTCGCTCCCTTCATACAGATCTTATAAATGATGATCCTATTGTTGTTTGGCCTTCGCCGTGCTGACAGCAGAAATTATTGAAATGAAGGTGTAAGTTTGATTACGAAAGATTGAAATGATAATTTACCATAAACTATGAGAAGATTCGAATGACCTGACGGAAAGAAGAAAGGAGAGAAGCGGACTGTATTTGAAAGGGATAAACTCCCCTCTCGCTTTTGATCTTGAAATGAAGAGAAATCGAATTGTTGTAACAAATATAATTAACAATTCAAAAGTGACAAACTAGAGTTACAACGATGAGGTAAATCTCATCGAGGATGACGTTTACATGAATGACTTATGAGTTAACCTTACGTGTAAAATGACCTGGGCAGGTTTTCGCGACAGTGTGGGAATTCGATAGAATTGTAATTCACGTCGTGTCGATGATGATGTAGGTTGACGTTCCCTGGTCCAAGCACGGAGTTAAAGGGGTCCCACTGACCCGAACGAGCGTATTGACGGAGCTGATGATCACGTGTGGTGAATCACGAGATTGATATAGGTGGTGATGGAATCAGATCACTCACGAGGTTGACTACACCAGATTTGTACTCGCGTACGAAATCTTCGAGTTTTATACAAGTCACCGAATAGGTTAACGCAGTGAGTGTTTATTAACGGCGGAGACCGCGTGGGTTTTAAGGAAACGAATCGAGCGTGGATTCGGTGGCAGGGTCAAGGGCAGAACTGATGGATTGAGAGTGTCGACGACTTAGTTTATCGCTGAGTTCGACTTCCCACCTCTGACCTATGTAGATGAGGTCGTTCGGGAGTCAGAGGAAGGTACATGTTGGGTAGTTCGCTGGACTTCAGGCGCGACCAAACAATTGTTCTATTCTTCCTCCGTTCTTATCAATTGTCTCCCCAGAGGATCCTCAATCTTACTGATTCCAGATTTGATTTGTCAAGCATCTCTCAACAATCCTATATGCCTCATCTATTTCTGAGTCGGAAAATGGTAATACTTTTGAAGCCTGATCAACTCCCTAATACGCAACGATTCAGAGTTCAATCGGGTCGAAAAAAGGTTAGAATCAGGTTGAATGAGAATGTTTAAAGCAAGACCAGATTGAGAACAGGGTGGGATCAGGGCGAAAAATGAAATGAAACCTGATTCACTCCGTAATATGCAACGAATCAGAGCTAAATCAGGTTTCACTTTCCGACTCGGGTTTTTCCTAAATGTAATCTCACTTCTATATCCTGACATCCTTCTTATAACCATTGTTCTTCTGCTCTCCTTGATTCTCTCATTATTTTATTCCTCAGTGACTTGTATGTCTGCTGGTCTTGTTCGCTACTCTTATTCTTGTATTTCCTCCTCCTATTGATTAAATCGAGAATTTCTCCTGCTATCCATGGTTTCTCAGGTTCTACTCCATCGTTCTCCAAGATTTTATTTGCACATTGTGCTATGTTCCCATAATATTTGTCCATCCACTCTGTATTCCTGAGTCTTTCTCTTGTCGATCCTCCAATTTGTCGTCAACATCACTTCGAAGGCCTCCTGTGTTTGTTCTTGTTTCAAATCCCAACTTTTTTGCATTTTTCTTTTCTTCTTCAGAGCTTTGAATTTCAGAGAACATTTTATCAGCAACATATTGTAATCACTATCTATATCCACGCCTGGATAAGTTTTACAGCTTTTCACTTGATTTCTAAATCTTCGTTCTGCTAATATGTAATCAATTTGGTATCTTGCTCTATCTCCTGGCATTTTCCGAGTATAGATTCTCCTTGGATGATTTTTGAATGATGTGTTGGTGATAACCATTCTACGTGGTCCTCTTTCATTTCTGTTTCCTATCGCAAAATCTCCTATCATGCTGCTCTCTTTTCCTTGCCCTACTAACGCATTCCAGTCGCCTATGTTCATCAAATTCTCTTCCTCCTTCACATATTCTATCACTTCTCCTATTCCATCGTATGTTTTTCCGATATCTTCCTCTGAGTATGCAGATGTGTGCATGTATACTTGAACTATAACAGTGTCCACCAGTTTTGTTCTAACTCTGACTATCATTACGTGTTCGCTATGTTGCAAATCATTTTCTATCCGGTTTCCTACCCTTTTATGCATTATTATCCTCACACCTGCTCGACCATTCTCTCGTCCTGCATGAATTATTCTATCATCCCCACTCCAGAAATCCTCTCCTGCGGTTGAAGAGTTGGACAAGGATATTCAGGTACTAAAAGGAAAAACTGAAGACATGGAACAGATGATTAAAGGGTCAGAAAAACAGCGTGGACAAATGAACGTGATAATTGAGGATTGGACCTTGGGGAACGAAATATCGTGGAGATAACGAGATCTTCCGTGGAAGGAATGTTTGGAATCGGTGGAGGTATCCTGGAAGCAAGAGCAATTGGAAAGAACAAACAAATATGAAACGTGGAATTTACAAACTACGAAGATAAGATGCACGTGATGAAATCCAAGTTGAATAAAATTAATGTTAACAATATTTTTGTTGAAAATGATCTTTTCTGCGAAAGAGAGAACTGCGATGGCAACGTCATGAACTTATTGAGGAACGATGGAGAGGTGAGCAAAAACATAACTTGCGCACAAATGAAGCTCCATCCACTAGTAAACCAGATGGGAACGACGAAGTGAGCGGAAGTGGAAATACGGTTAATATTGGACAAAATGACACCCAAACAGGCAGTTCGCCCAATAATCCAGATAATTCAAATAAAATGCTGGCAAAAATTTTCTTTCTGAAGCTAGTTCCGTTGCAGTTGTCATTTTGGAACGCTCATGGTTCCAAAAATTCCATGGAATCAGAGCTAGAAGTAGAAGTAGACATAATTCGTATTACAGAGACCCGACCCCCCACACCTCAGGGCTGGACTCATTTGAGCAACAATTGTTATACGATATGGAGGAATGCGATAAAGGAAAAAAGTGGAGGTAGAGCGAGTGGACGATACCTGTTATTATTAGAAAAATTCTTGGGATTTGAAATTCTAGAGACTGCAGGTGATTGGATAATTGCTAAGATAACAAATAGAAAACAGGAGTTCATAATCGGTTTAGTATATTTCAAATCTAATACGGTAATTGAAATTCAGCTAGACATCTTTGAGGAAACCATGGAAGATGGTCACTCTAAGGATCCAGACTTTCAATTGATATTGATGGGTGACCAACGTCCAAGTGGGTGATTTGAACAGTCTCCCTCAGGAAATTGCGGATTTTTATTATACCTAAAAGTAGAGTAGTTAACGATCAAACTATCGACATAAGAGGAGAAGAACTGCTGGGCTCCATGTAAGAAGCTGGAATGATGTTGTTAAACGGAAGAATACCAGGTGATATCCGGGAAGAATAACTCACTGCTCTTCAGCTGGCACTAGTACCATAGATTTGGTCTGGTGTAATTCGATTGGCCTCGAATACATCAAAGGTTTGGGGTTAACCTAAATTGCGATAATTCGGACCACTTCCCAATAACACTAGAGTTAAGTCATTTGAACGGTGAATTGAGGAGGGATAGATCAGAACAAACGGAGAGGGAGATTATACGAGGCTTAGAACCAAGATCATTGTGGGATTAAAATCACGTTCTCCCTTATCAAGAAAATTTGACAGAGTCTGGATTATTGCAAATTGATTTTGATGCTGCGTCAGTTGATAAAATTCATGAAAATTTCTGTGGGGCCATTGTAAATGCAGCTAAGGTATCAAACATATACAAAGGATATAGAAACAAGTCATACGTAACTCAAAGAAAGAACAAGCACTGGTTTGATTCGCAATGTTACGAACTCAAGTTGAGTATTGAGCAGCAATTGAAAAAATGTAAAAGATTAAATTTCGATGAATCAGACAGGATATTATATAGTGATTTGACAAAACAGTAAAGAAACGCCATTGAGTGTGAAAAACAAATACATGACCAAGATGACACAAAGAAGCCCTCAGAATTCGAGGAACGGTCAATAAATTTATACGAAAAACGTACAATAGGTCATGTATGTTCTCACTATCACTGGATGCGAAAAGTTTCTTAAGAGAGTCTACGGACTGAGGTGTGGATCAATCATTGGGCGTATAACTTGTTTTTGTTTTTCTTCCAGAAAAAATATTTTATATTATAAAAAATTCATGAACACCAGGTCAATCCTCGAAATACTGATACGTCATCGATTGGGCAACATAAAAATACCATCGCGAAAAAAACTTACAGGCTTCGAGGCGATCAAGTCGTCGACGAATTTTCGTACGTGGTCCAGAGTTAGGAAGCGGCTATCCTTCAAGGCATGCTGCATGGGCCGGAAGAAATAACAAACAGATGAAGCTCAGTCCGGTGAATATGCCACGTGGGGGAAAACTCGTCAGCTCAAGTTTGGAATGGTTTGCTGAGTCACGTGAGCAACATGAGGTCGAGCGTTATCACGAAGCGATATAACTTTTTGGCACCCTTGCGCAGCAAATGACCTCTTCTACTCAAGAATGTCGTGCAATTTGTTTTATTGTCGGCTGTGGCGTTCTGCAATGACTGTTTGACCTGTTTCTAACAGTCCTTATTACTACCCTTACATATCCCACCTTTCAGTACACCTTTCATATCCCACCAGATGCCGAGGAGAACCTTCGTCAAGTGGATACTTTGTTTGGGAGTGTCGTGGGGACGGTTGTTCGGGATTCACCCATGACTTTCTGCGTTCGAGATCAACAGAAGGGATATATTCTCCATCTCCCGTCACAATTTTCCACAGAACATTCTTCTTTTGGTACTTGGCAACCAGCGAAAGGCACGTGTTCATTCGTTGACCAAGATTGTGTTCAGTCAATTCATTTGGGACCCATCTTCTTAGATTTTGTATTTTCCCCATGGCGGGTAATCGTTTGGAGATGGCTGCTTGAGTAATTCCCAGCTGAGCTGCGAGCTGTTTTTTGGTTTACGTTCAGTCTCCGTCGAATAATTTTCGCAATTCAGCATCTTAAAATTTTTGAGGCTGTCCATGACGTTCCCGATCGCCAAGATCAAATTCACTATTTGTGGATCGCTTATACCAATATTGACACGTACCATAAGACATAACATCATCACCAAGAGGAGAACAAATCGAATCGCATGCTTCAATGGCCTTTTTCCTTGTTGGAACTCATGGAGAATGCAGCGCCAAATGTGCTACTTATCGGTTGCCATCGTACATGCCTCGATTTTGAGTAGTTCTGGCCAGCACTGCACGAAATCCGGAGAGTTCTGGACAGCATTCCACGAAATTCAGATAGTTCTGGCCAGCATTGCACGGAATTCGGATAGTTCTGACCAGCATTGCCTCGATTTCGAGTAGTTCTGACCAGCATCGCCTCGATTTCGAGTAGTTTTGGCCAGCATTGCACAGAATTCGAATAGTTCTGACCAGCATTGCCTCGATTCCGAATAGTTCTGGCCAGCATTGTACGAAATCCAAAGACTTCTGCACAGCATTCCACAAAATTGAGATAGTTCTGGCCAGAATTGCACGGAATTCGAATAGTTCTGAACAGCATTGCCACGATTCCGAATAGTTCTGGCCAGCATCGCACGGAATCCAAAGATTTCTGCACAGCATTCCACGAAATTCAGATAGTTCTGGCCAGCATTGCAAGGAATCCGAATAGTTCTGACCAGCATTGCCTCGATTTCGAGTAATTCTGACCAGCATTGCCACGATTCCGAGTAGTTCTGGCCAGCATTGCACGGAATTCGGAGAGTTCTGTATAGCATTGCATGGAATTTGAAGAGTTCTGGCCAGCATTGCACGAAATCGAGGCAATGCTGGTTAGAACTATTCGAATTCCGTGCAATGCTGGCCAGAAGTATCTGAATTCCGTGCAATGCTGGCCAGAATCATCTGGATTCCGTGCAAGGCTGTCCTGAACTGGTTGAAATCGGGGCGATACCGGAGCAAACTCCTCGAATTCCACACAATGCTATGCAGAACTCTTGAGATTCCGTGCAATGCTGGCCAGAACTATTCGAAATCGAGGCAATGCTGGTTAGAACCATCTGAATTCCGTGCGATACTGGCCGGAACTATCTGAATTTCGTGCAATGCTGTCCAGAACTCTTCGAAATCCGCGTAATGCTGTGCAGAACTCTTCGAATTTCGTGCAATGCTAGCCAGAACTACTCGAAATCGATGCAATGCTGGTCAGAACTATTCGAATTCCGTGCAATCCTGGCCAGAACTATCTGAATTTCGTGCAATGCTGTGCAGAACTCTTCGAATTCCGTGCAATCCTGGCCAGAACTATCTGAATTTCGTGCAATGCTGTGCAGAACTCTTCGAATTCCGTGCAATGCTATGCGGAACTTTCCAAATTCCGTGCAATGCTGCCCAGGACTACTCGAAATCGAGGCAATACTGGTCAGAACTATTCGAATTCCGTGCAATGCTGGTCAGAATCATTCGAATCCTCTGCAATGCTGGTCAGAAGCCCAGTTCAGACAGAAAGTCGGACGGGTAACCAGACAGGCTGTCAGGTAATCGAAGTCCCCGTCCAAGCTGTATCAATTGTTCTGCTGTATCAAAACTCCGATTCTCAACATAACGTATTATTTCGTCTCCCTGCGTCATCTCCAAACTCGGCTTATCATGAAAGCAAAAACGAATTCACCCATTGTTGATGTGAGAACTCTTCATTCCCAACTCCTCCGTGTGTACCCCATCCCAGAACTTTGAGATATTAATCCCCCCTCCCAATATAGCTTGCAATGCTATGGATTCGTCATAGAATCCAGCATATCATTTCCATGAATATTGAAAAACATTTCATATATCGCTCTTAATGATTGGAACTCTCCATTCCTCACTTTCCCGCATGCTCTCAAGCCCAGAACTCTCGAGTTCTGATTGTTCCAACCTCTCATCGCTGGAATGCTATCATATCATTGTAGAACTTGGCATTCCTTTTTTCCAAATTCAATTTCTCTGAGTAATATGAATAGAACTATTGTTTCAAATTATCAAGAACTATAGAACTATGGTGAATGCTACTGGGACTGTCACTTTTTCGTGCAATGCCAGCATTTGATATGTCAACTTTACATTCACCTCTCGCAAGACGCCCGTCTAAAAATTCACATATATTTCGATCACTCTGTTGATGCCTTTTATATATGGGGCATGCTTTGTGAAATCAGCCACCCCTGCACATCTCAATTCTGAAAATAGAGATCTCGGAGACCAATCGAAATTTTTGTTGAAGTGTCTACTCCTCATTGCCGTATGGTGTTTTTTGCACATGGCGGCCATTTCGCCAATATGACTGCTGAAACAAAGGGAGAACGTATTGAGAATAATCAAAACCGGTCCTAGAAATGTGATACGTGGGTGTTGGATAGTTCTGTGGACTGGAGCATGTGATTCGAGCGTTCCGGATTAATTGCATGCGCTTGGAATACTGAAATTGCAAATGGTGGATCCAATATCGCGGCCGAGAATTCAAAATTGCTTCGCATTCTTTGGAACATGGAGGAAGTGGGTTTTTTGGGTCGCGGATGACGAATCCCAACTCAGATTTCCGGCATTAAAAATGGCGGATCCAATATGGCGGTCAGAAAAATTATAAATCTTTTGGATTTGTGCAAACATTGTCATACAGAGGTTTTCGGGGTCGCGGAGCAAGAATCCAAACTCAGATTCCTGGAATTGCGGATGGCGAATCCAATATGGCGGCCGGAAATTAAAATATTGCTTCGAATTCTCTGAAACATTGGGGAAGGGGGTTTTTTGGGTCGCTGATGACGAACCCAAACTCAGATTTCCAAATTACAAAAAAAGGATCCAATATATCGCTCGGAAGAATCATAAATCGCCCAAATTTGCGGAAACATAAGCATACTGAAGTTTTTGGGGTCGCTGATCAAGAATCCGGACTTGAATTTCCGGAATAGCGAATGGCTAATCGAATATGGCGGTCAAAAGAATTATAAATCGCTCGAATTCGTGGAAACATTGTCATACTGAGGTTTTGGGGGTCGTTGATCAAGAATCCGGACTTGGAATTCCGGAATGGCGAATAGGTAATTCAATATGGCGATCGGAAGAATTATCAATCTCTTGAATTTGTGGAAACGATGTCATACTGAGATTTTTGGGGTCGCTGATAGACATTCAAATCCGGATTCTCGGAATTATGAATGGAAAATTCGATATGACGGTCTGGATATGCGGAATCATCCATCCTCTGACGTCAATCTTTGTTCCGAGGAAGTTCTCGTCGTTCATTATGAACTTGAGGTCAGATTCCGGAAACCATAACGAACGCACCACGTTCAATGATCCGCAAGCACATTTGATATGATGGAAACAAATATTATATTAATTTCAGGAATTATTTGGGGTCTGGTCACACAAATTCACAAACTTTCAATATACTCCCTCCCGATGGAACTCCTTGCAAATCTTCCTCGAACCAAACCATGAATACTGCTGGTTTTTGACTTGTGAATTTGTGTATTCAGGCCCCAAGCTGTCGGCATTAGCATAACCCAATGTGCACCACGAGGAGGTTGCGCCATCAGACTTTGCACATCGAGTGGCCCTAAAAAGGGCCGTTGATTGTCACATGTCTCTCAATTAACAAGTTTGCAACTACGCGTACATTACCTCATGGTTGTCCATTTGGCCACCATACTCTGTTTTGTTCATCGTTAGAGTACCTTTTGATGAGCATTTCATTACACAGGCCTGCGAAATTTGACTTTTTTTTTCCCCCTCAAACAATAATATCTTTTTCCGAAGCATTTTGATCCGCTGAATCCGAATCTGGCTGCAGAATTGCTCTATCACGTCAGGTTTTTGAGATATTTCGACCTAAAAATGTGAAAAACACTGTTTTTCGACATATTTGGGGTTACGTAAAGTCGAAGGGTAATTTTTTTTCTCAAAACCAATACATGCACCTCAAAGTATAAGTCCTCCTCTTCCAAATGCCGTTGAGTTTGCTCAGATACCTTTTTTTTTCATTGAGATACGACAGTTTGAAAATTGTGTCTCCACCTATTTATTGAGTACATGAGCGCACAAATTTAAAATTGTCGTATCTCAATGAAAAAGATATTCCAGCAAACTCAACGGCATTTGGAAGAGGATGACTGATACTTTGAGGTGCATCTATTGGTTTTGTGAAAAATTACCTTTCGACTTTACGGAACCTCAAATATGCCAAAAACAGTGTTTTCCACATTTTTAGGTCGGAATATCCCAAATACCTGACGTGATATAGCAATTCTGGAGCCATATGCGGATTCAGCGCACCAAAATGCTTCAGAAATGTTGAATGAATGAAGGGGATTGACTTTGGATTGTATTCTACATGAAACGCCTTGAGTAGGCCAGGCGCATCACAACGATACGCTAAATTTTTTTCTTGAGCGAAATACGGTAGAAAATGCTTATAGCATATCACATAAATATATATTTATGCAATATGCTACACTATTATAATCGGACGCCTACAAAATTCTCGCGCCGGGCGGTAATATCCTTCGAGCCAGCACTGCTGAGATCGTAGATTGTTTGTTGCTATGTTCAGACATTATTCCACTAATTCACTCGGAATGTACTGATTGTTGTTCTAATTTTTTCCTCCGTGTACAAGTATCGAGTGTCCAGTAATTGTTGTGAATTTCGTGTATTTAAAAAAAAGTTTCACAAATGGCTTCTCGAAAATGTATCAATGCTCCAGATAACTTCTGCTACATATGTGGAAATTATGTAATAAAGAGACAGCAACAAATAATTTCTAAATGTATTGAAGAACTATACGATAGCTATTTCAAAATCAACATAAAAAACCAAGACAAACAATGGGCGCCTCATAAAGTGTGTTCGACATGTGTACGTGAACTTCGGAAATGGTCAAGAGGAGAAAAACATTGTTTTAGTTTACAGACTCCAATGATTTGGATGGAACCGCAAAATCATATCAACGATTGTTACTTCTGCTGTTCAAACATAAAAGGATTTAATTCTAAAAATAAAGCAGCGATAAGTTATCCTGATATTCGTTCTGTGATTTTACCTACGTATAAAGATCCTGATAGCAAAGAGTTATGCCATCCTGCCCAACCATTTTCATCTGATCCTAGTTTATTTCAAGAGGCTATAATGAATACTTCAGATCCTGACGATGAATATTACGAGTGCAACGAAACACCACCACTGTTTTCTCAAAGTGAATTGAATGATTTGACAAGAGATCTCAATCTTCCGAAAGATGCTGCGGAATTACTCGGTTCCAGATTGAAAGAAAAAACATGCTGGATCGTACAACGAACTTTTATTGGTATAGAAATAGAGAGAAGGATTTTCTACCGTATTTTGCTCAAGAAAAAATTTAGTGTATTGTTGTGATGTGCCTGGCCTACTCAAAATGTTTGATGTAGAATACAATCCAAATGATTGGAGACTTTATATAGATTCTTCGAAACGGAGCCTCAAAGTAGTATTGTTACATAATGGTAATAAATTTGCTTCTTTGCCTATTGGACATTCTACTCATTTGAAAGAATGTTATGAAAATTTGGATTTCGTCCTCAAAAAAATAAATTACTCCAATCATAACTGGACTATATGTGGTGATCTCAAAATATTAACTATGTTGCTTGGTCAACAAGGAGGGTATACAAAATACCCCTGTTTTCTATGTGAATGGGATAGTAGGAATAGAGCACGACATTGGATCCAGAAAGATTGGCCACAGAGAGCATCATTGAACCCTGGAAGTAAAAATGTTGTACACGAAACACTAGTTGACCGCTCCAAAATTCTGCTACCTCCGCTTCATATCAAATTAGGCATTATGAAGCAATTCGTAAAGGCATTGCCTAAAGATGGTCTTTGTTTCAAATATTTATGTGATAAATTCAAGCATTTATCGGATGCGAAGATAAAAGAAGGCGTTTTTGTTGGTCAGACATAAGGAAATTGATGCAAGATCCTGACTTTGAAAAAACTATGAATAAAACCGAGAAGCTCGCTTGGAAGTCATTTAAGGAAGTCGTACAACATTTTTTAGGGAACAGAAAAAGCCCTGATTATGAAAATATAGTCAACAGCATGCTTAACAATTTCAAAACCCTGGGTTGTAATATGAGTATAAAACTCCATTATTTGCATTCCCATATTGACTTTTTCCCCGAGAATCTTGGTGCTGTCAGTGAAGAGCAAGGGGAGAGATTTCATCAAGACCTTAAGGTTATGGAGACCAGATATCAAGGAAGGTGGGACGTTAGAATGATGGCTGACTATTGCTGGATGTTAAAGAGAGATGAACCGAATCATGAGTACAACAGAAAGAGATCAAACAGAAGTTTTGAAGGAACTAGAAAAAGATATCATAAGTCCTTTTGATTTATCTAGTATCTTAGGTCTTGTTTGAAACCAGTGCAGCCCCATGTCTGAATTTTATATAAAACGTATATATTTTTCGTTCATACAAATTGTTTAAAAAACTGTAAATATTCATATCTCACATAAAAATGAATCCCGATGTGCTGTAAAAAAACTGGCGTTATATTTTAGTTCCACAATCTGAATACCTGGAAAGGAACCATTATTGTTCGAAGGGAAAATAAAAACTTATATTCCGCAGGTCTGTGAATTATCAACCCTTTGGGAACCCATTTTTGAAGGGAAATTTTCCTTGAATATGTGAACATATAAGTTTTTGGGTCGCTGAATAAGAATATCATATTAGAAAATTAGAATTTTCATTCCCATACATCCTGGCAGCACCCTCAGGAGATCCTAGAAATATTATAATCTTGGGGATACATTTCACAACTTGGAATACTCGTAACTCTGCAAGGAGAAATTGTAGGTCACCGATTAATAGCTTATCTTGAAGAGTAAGAGTAGTACTGGATGATGCAATTAGAAGAAAAGACTAAAAAAAATTGTGCACTCAGTACATGAATTCCAAAGTAATCAAAAAACCCATTTTTCGTGGACCTAATCTTAAATATCTTGAAATGCTTACGCGATGGCCCAATCCTGACTCCGGATTTGGATTCTACGCAGAAAATTACTTCAGAAAAGAGAATTTCATTGTCGATCAGTGTAATAAATGCGAATACTCATTCTGTTGTTGGGACATATTACACAACTTAGAATGGTCGTAACTTTGCGAGAAAAAATCGTACATGAACGTTCAATAGCTCATTTTAAACGGGAAGAGTAGTGCAAATTGATGAAGTTGAGAGAAAAGATCAAAAATGTTATGCGTCCTGTACATAACCTCAAAAGTAGCGAAAAACCGCATTTTTCGCGTATTTACCCTCAGATATCTCAAAATCCTGACGTGATAGCCCAATTCTGGCTCCGGATTCGGATTCTACGCAGCAAATTACTTCGGAAAATGGTCACCAGTTCCAAGGGGGAAAAACCTCGCAGGCCTGTGTTATCGGATCGTATCAAAAACCCATGGTTTTTCAGAATTTCAGGTACAGGTTGGGCATTCTCGAATCGTTTGTTGAGTTTCCGTCTCATACTTCGTGGAATAATCATAGTACATGATGCTTATGGTTTCAAAATGACTCTTCGCCCAGCTGTAGAGTTTTTGGGGCGTCAATATAGCATTTTGAGGTTTGGCAGTCAGACTCGCTCTGTATGCTTCTCTTTTGAAAGTAGCACCGATCCCGTCACAAGCACCTTTACCATGAGCAGTTGCACTGTAATGCCATTCAGCATCAATATTGAAATCTTCTTTGTGATGAACTAAATTCGTGATTTGAAATTTATTTTTGGAGTGCTGCTTTGCTCCGTCACTGGTATAAATAATCTTATTCACTTTCCCCACATTGCGTTGAATTTCAGGAATTAACAAGGTCTGGATAGCATAAACAGCGGGAGTGTCGTGTTTCAAACTTTCAGATGAGGATACATAACTCTTGTGCTTAATATCGCGCCCTCCCTTATAATAATGAATGGCAGGGAACACAGTGCATTGGTCGTCATTGGAATGAAATGCTTGTGAGGCATCCTGGCAAACATATGCGTAGTTCTCAGAAAAATCAAACGTAACCAGTACTTCGCCATCGCGAAGATTGTGTTTTCGTTCTTGGATAAAGAGACTCTGTTGCTTAGAGATGAATGAATGAGGTTTGAGGATTGTCAGTTTTTTACACAATCCAAGTATAAAATCATCAATTTCCATTACTTCTGTTTGTAGAGTTGAACAATCCGTTGCTGTCCAAACTGAATATTGAATAACTGTGATGAATGAATTCTCCAGTAGATCATGTAATTTCTCCAGAACTGCGAAACTCCTGGACAGTCATCACTTCCAGTTCAATTTCTCTGTTCGTGCGTGTATCATTGAGACCTTCGTGTGTCTCATTCTCCAATTGAACATCCATTCTCATAGAACTCTCAATACTACAAATATTTTCACCGCTATCATTTGATTTATGAACCACATCGTCATTTTGTAATTTGTCCGATGAACCCTTTTTTATACATGCAGCACAAATCCTCGAATTCGCGCATAAGTCAGGAAATTGCTGTAACATAATCTCCAATATTTTCGTAAATTTCTATCAACGTGCCCGGCAGTTTTGAACGGATTTGCACATCGGTCTGTTTGAAGAATCCGCGGCATCGTGTATCAGATGATCAGATGAATCAGATGAAAATATGCGAACTCCTAGTACGATTTCATAAGTTGAATCACGAAAACTTTGAGGTTCAAACGTCGCGAACATTCATAAAGTAACAATGTAAAACGATAAATAACAGGAGACGAGGAAAACAATTGACGTTACAATGAAACCACATGAAATTAGGTGCATACATTACTTAACAATACACTGTCAGTTGATAAGAATCGATTTCACGCATTTATTCGTTTATTTTCAGCTGATTCATCCGACATTCTAATATACGAAGCCGCGAATTCTTCAAAAAAGCCAATGATTCATTCACTCAAAACAGCCGCACACAATGGTAGAAATTCGCAAAAGATATCGGAGGGTAAATTACAGGAATTTCTGACTTATACGCGAATTCCAGAATTCAAGCTGCAGGTATGTAAGAAGGTTGAACGTACAAATTACGAGATGACAAGGTGGTTGATGAATTGAATGATAGGGGTGGGAATATTGAAAGTATTGAGAGTTCGATTGTCCAGGAGTTTCGCAGTTCTCGGAGAAATTACATGATCTACTGGAGATTTCATTGATCACAGGTATCCAATATTCAGTTTGGACGGCAACGGATCGTTCAACTCTACAAACAGTAATGATGAAAATTGATAATTTTATACAACAATTGTGCAATAGACTGACAACACTCAAACCTCATTCATTTATGTCTGAGCGACAGAATCTTTTCATCCAGGAACGGAAACACAATCTTCGCGATGGCGAAGCACCGATTACGTTTGATTCTTTGAGAACTAAGTATATGTTAGCCAGGATGCCTCAAAAGCATTTGAATTCCGATACCGAATAATGCACCGCGTTTCCTGCTATTCATCATCGCAAGGACGCGATGTTGAGCACAAGAGACGTATTCTGATCAGAAAGTCTCAAACACAACACCTTTGCTGTTTATGCTATTCAGACTTTGTTGATTCTTCAAATTCAACGGAATGTGAGAAGAATGAATGGGATTATCCGTACCGGAGACGGAGCGAAGCAGCACTTCAAAAATAAATTCCAGGATGAGTATGATCAGACCCCAAATAATTCTTGAAATCAATATAATATTTGATCCCATCATATTAAATGTGCTTGCGGATCATTGAACGTGGTGCGTTCGTTCTGGTTTCAGGATCTGACCTCAGGTTCATAATGAACGACCAGAACTTCCTCGGAACAAAGATTTACGTCAGAGGACGGATGATTCCTCATATCCAGACCGTCATATCGAATCTTCCATTCATAATTCCGAGAATCCGGATTCGAATGTCTATCAGCGACCCCAAAATCTCAGTATGACATTGTTTCCACAAATTCTAGAGATTGATAATTCTTCTGACCGCCATATTGGATAACCCATTCGCTATTCCGGAAATTCAAGTCCGGATTCTTGATCAGTGACCCCAAAAACTTCAGTATGCCAATGTTTCCGCAAATTTAAGCGATTTATAATTCTTCCGAGCGCCATATTGGATCCGCTATCCGTAATTCCGGAAATCTGAGTTTGGATTCGTCATCAGCGACCCAAAGAACCCTCTTCTCCAATGTTTCAGAAAATTCGAAGCAATATTTCAATTTCTGGCCGCCATATTGGATTCACCATTTGCCATTCCGGAAATCTGGGTTCGAATTCTTGTTCCGCGACCCCGAAAACCTCTGTATGAAAATGTTTGCACAAATCCAAGAGATTTATAATTTTCCCGACCACCATGTTGGATCCGCCATTTGTAATTTCGGAAATCTGAGTTCGGATTCGTCATCAGCAACCCGCAAAACCCTCTTCCCACATGTTTCAAGGAATTCGAAGCAATTTTGAATTTCCGGCCACCATATTGGATCCGCCATTTGCAATTTCAGTATTCCAACCGCATGCAATTAATCCGGAAGGCTCGAATCACATGCCTCAGTCCATAGAAGTATCCAACACCCACGTATCATATCTCTAGGACTGGTTTTGATTATTCTCAACACGTTTCCCCTCCGTTTCAGCCACCATATTGGCGAAATGGCCGCCATGTTCAAAAAACAACATACGGCAATGAAAAGTAAACACTTCAACAAAAATTTTGATTGGTCTCCGAAATCTCTATCTCCAAAATTGAGATGTGCAGGGGGGGGGGGGGGGTGGCCGATTTCACAAAGAATGCCCCATATAATTGGTTTTTGGAATAAATGACTTCACGCTCCATTTATAAAACGTCCGAACAGACTGATATAAATATATGTGAATTCTCATGCGGCCGTCTTGCTAGAGGCAGTCGCTCATATTGCTTTATCGATTATGATTTCATCCAAACCATTCCGACTCTTCCCAACCCTCGTGTTCAGCCCTCGGCACAGATTTCAAACACCTCATAATCTGAATAGAAGAAGTTGAAGACTCATCATGCATTATTTCGTCCTACTGCGGAAAGTTCTTCACTCCATACAGCAGAATAATTTCCTCAAACAGCCGCTGTTATTACTGTAAACATGAATCCATGAACTTTTCATGAACAACTGAGTGTTGAAGAAAAAACTCCCCACATAGCAATGTAACCTCGCTGCAATGTTGTCAGATAAACTTGTGACAAGGTTTACATCAGGCTCTAGCTGACGCACGACAAGGGTATAAGCACAAACCCCTTGCAGTAGTCTTATAGCAACCATACACTGATGAGGCTGTCAATAACAAGCAAAAAACAATCAGATGACAAGTCTGAGAGAGTGTGACAGGCTTATGAAGAGCTTACATGTTATCTGGGTCATATCGCGACTTCGTACTCGGACATTCAACATATTTTCATCTACAATTAATAGAATTTACATTGAATTCATTTTCACTAGCACAGCGAGGACTAGTGTTGCCGTGAGCCGAGCTGAGTCGAGTTTTGAACATTGGCTCGGCTCGGCTCGAGCTCGGCTCGCTGCGAGCTAGCTCGGGCTGAGACGAGCTGGGAGCGTAATTCAAAGAAGTATCAACATGTCTCAAACCATCAGTCTACACTATGGTGTAAAGGATCAATTATGACAGGAAGATCAGGCCAGCCCTGGCCCGATGGTTATCCCCAAGTCTTCAGCCATTGTAAATTCAAAATTCAGTCAATATTTATGAACATTGTGCCACTCATGTGGGCAATATTGGCACAATTGTTCTCAACGAATGCTCGATTTTCACACTTGTGCCAAGCTTGTACAAAATGTAGTGACCATTCCAAAAATATTAACAAATGTACTATGACTGACTATCCATTGGGAACAACGGGACGATCATGGAACAATATTGGGTCAATTGTTCTTCACGGAGGTTTGTTTCTAACACATGTGCCAATCTTGGGATAAGCTTGGGTTTCTTTCAAACTTGGCAATACCTGCATGGGCATATTAATTTTCGATTCCTTTTGTGGGAAGCGAGGCCCATCCAAGAGAGACACTTATAAAGAAAGTGAATTTTTTTGAGCAATTGATTTCGAATGCAAATTGTGACCTGCAGAAATTACACGAATTGCCCAGGTGTATAGTATGACGGCTCGCAATGCGCGGCAACTGATAGCTCTGCCACTTTCTTTCTTACTTGTAACTACTGATCTATGAGCATACAAGTTGTCACAATAATATACATGTATAGCTGGAAAGATTATACATCGAACCTATAATCCTCGAACATTATGGAATTGAGACATTTCTTTTGCACATTGGTTTTTGTGGAAGTTGTCATAATTGTTGATTGTAAAACGGTGGTCCAAATTCCGACTACCAGCTTCGAGCTACCAGGAGATGAAGAGGAAACGGAGAAAAGTACAATATTCCTCTGTATTGTAACATAATATTATAAAAACAATATTTCCAGGGAATTTTGGAGCCTCCTGAAGTAGCTGACCTGATCATCTGGTCATGACCACTTTATTTGCATATTACTTAGATTTTGAAGTGAAAAATTGGGAATTCATCGCTTATCCATAACAGTTCACTATCACCACCACTTATCACTACTACCCCTACTTATTCGGTAGTATTCACTAAAATACCACCAACCTGGTTCACCTGGTTTGTTTTTGTATTTGGTGGTATTTACCTCAAACCATAAGCGGTAGCCGGAATTCAGACCATGCGTGTTAAATTTCTGGAGTTACGTACGATGTAGAACGAGAGGGATTCGAATGAACTCCGATGGATTTTCCTCAGAACATGGAAAAGGTCATGGAAATTTGGTAAGTTGATGGAAATGAAGCGGGGACATTCTTTCTCCGCAGTCTTTGAATATTCGTTATCATGGCTTGAATCGATGGATGATTATGAAAAATGGGTCCTGAGGGTTCTCGAGGGCGCTGAATCCGAATCTGGAGTCAAATCCGGAATTCAAGATGGCGGATCCAAGATGGCCGACGTGAATTCAATCAATTTCGTATTTGTGGACAGATTTATATGAAACATTGGTCCTAGGGGTTTTCGAGGGTGAGGAATTCGAATCCGACGTCGAGAAACGAATTCAAGATGGCAGATCCAACATGGCGGACGTGAATTCAGTCGTTTTGGCATTTATGCACGAGTCCCATATAACATCTTGCGCGCAAATTACAAGCGACTTGCGTGCGTTTGAGAGTTCCGATTCGCTTGCAAAGTCAGATACATGTGCGTCGCTTTTTGTTGCGTGAATTGCGAGTGGAGTTGAGCGCAACTAGCTTCATCTAATGCGCGTGAAATGCGTGCGACCGTTGTAAGGGGCATGAGAGTGAATCCTCTACCTTTTATCGTATTATTCAAACGCGATAAACAACTGCATTGATAAGAACAACTTGAGGAGATTTTTCTCAACAATTCATTCGTGGAAATACGGAAGAAATTGTGTTTCGAATTGAAAACAAGAAATCATTTCTAGCTTGGACTAATGTTCGAACATTGAAGGCATTCATCAGAGGCAAAGTTACTAGATCTCTCCCCCTAGTTTTCTCAACGATCAATGATCGATAAATCGATTTCAATGAGCAGGTGCATCTTCTTAGCATATCAAAGAAAGTGCAGCTACTCTTTATTTTCCATTTTATTTGTTCGTTTCTGAGAAAACTGGGGGGGGGGGGCAATTTGGGAATCTAGTAACTTTTTGGGAAGGTAGTGAATGGCATTAAGGAATTTCAGAAGACAGAATTCAATCCACCGCACATTCAAATATTGAATGTTATCCTTCCTTCAACAGGTATCGAACCCCTGACCGAAAAACCTACCTACAGACATTTTTACCCTACCTAACCTATGCCCTAACGATCTCAGCTAATCCGACAACGCTGATTGCGTGATCGAAAGAGGCTTACATATATTCATATCATTTTGATCGTTCAAATTTTTAGCAGGTGTTCAGTGTACAATGTTTATGTAATTTTACATTTTCATGTATGAGGAATTTCATCCTATGAGTGATATGAATTGAAATATTCAAAATTTAAGGCTGGATTCGAAAACTGTAGAATTCAAATGCAGTTATGACAAAATTTTCCATGGACTCTGTGCTCTTCCGATGAAGTGCGGATATTTTTCATTTCTCGGAAAATTTAAGTATCTCACAAACGGTACGTTTCACGTCTTTGAATTCAACATATTTTCCAAGTCTGGAAGATGCAAATATCTGGAGAAAACCCATACAATACAAAACTCTTCAAACTAAAGTTTATGTTACATTTATTATAGCGGTTTGAAGTTATCAAATTCGGAATAACTGGAATTTCCAAAATTCTAATTCACTATAACTCCAGGACTGATGACACTAAAACGATTGATTTCTCCTCGTGAGAAGAGATTCCTGCAGGAATCTCTTTTCCCCAACTCCAAAACGGTCTTGTATCAAAAGATGTAAAACGCAGCGTTTGTGATAAATCTAAATTTTTCAAAGAATACGGAAATTTTCATACCTCAAAAAGTTAGCCTTTCCGGAATAAACATATGGGATAGTACACAGTTGGATGAAACAATCAGACATTAATTGTTGACAAATTGTTGAAACAATAATTATTTTTTGAACAATCGTTGATAAATCCTGTTCTCCAACAAAAGATAAATTTCGAATAATCTTGATGCATACTGATCATTTGCAATTGTCTTTCTCTTATTTCTGTCTTTTTTATGAATTACCTCAATAACTGCATTTTTAGAGTAATTTTGCGGACACTCTAGTATGTAAATTTCTCATTACTGATTTTCTTACCACTGCTCGCAACTTGCGCGCAAAATATTCACGCAATATCCAATCATCTCACTCTCAGAAAATCACCCTCAATCCACAGACTTCTGCAAGCGATGTGAGAGTGAATTCGGGAAGGAATTTCGCAAAATATGCGCTTGCTCTTCGCACGCGGTTTGTGGGCGACCGTATGGATCACGGGGGGATTGTACGCAAAATCCCGCGTGCATAACGGTTTCAAGTTTCGCGCGTAGGAAATGTTATCTGGGATTCATATGGAACATGGGTTCTAGGGGTTTTCGAGGGTGCTGGATTCGAATCTAGAGTCAAATCCTGAATTCAAGATAGCGGATCCAAGATGGCGGATGTCAATTCAGACAACTTCGCATTTGTGGACAGATTTATATGAAGCATGGGTCCTAAGGGTTTTGAAACCCTTGTCAGAATGAATCATATATGCGGCATATATGACCACACATGGTACATATATCGTTTCACAGATTCATATATGACCCCTATATAATTCATATATGGGCCATATATGATTTCAGACATTCATATATGGGCCATGTACGTTTCATATATGGCGTTATGTATCCTATATATGGGTCATGTTTGGTCATTATATGGATTGAACAATCGTATACGAATTTTATATGGTCATATATGCCACATATATAAATGACATATGATTTGTATATGACCATATATTACATATTAGTGAAACAAAGATTTAGAAACCAAGCGAAAAACTGTCAAACTTATCCCAGTGCAGATATAGATAGTGATCATAATATGTTGATGATGAAATGTTCTCTGAAATTCAAATCTCTGAAGAAGAGAAGGAAAATTCAGAAGAGATGGAATTTGAAGAATCTCAAGCAAAAACGAACACATGAGGCATTCGAGAAAATGTTGGATGAAAAATTGGGAGATCAAAAGAGAAAGACTTGGGAATAGAGAGGAGATGGACAAAGATGGAGGGGAATATAGGAGAATGTGCGGATGAGATTTTGGAGAATAATGGGGTAGAACCTAAAAACCCATGGATAACGGGAGAAATTTTAGAATTGATGAATGAAAGAAGAAAATACAAGAATAACGATAGCCAAGAAGGCCAGCAACGATACAAATCATTGAGAAATAAAATAATAAGAGAATCAAGGAAAGCAAAAGAACAGTGGTTAGAAGAGAAATGTCAGGAAATAGAAATAAGATTGCATTTAGGAAAAATAGATGAAGCATATAGGATTATTAGAAGATTTTTCGGACAAATGAAATCTAGAAGCAATAAGATTAGAAATTCTCTAGGACGACAATTGATAAAAACGGAAGAGAAAATAGAACAGTGGATCAATCATTTGGAAGACTTGTATAGAGGAAACGATGATATAGCACTATTAGAGAAGGAGGAGGATGTAGATGAGGAAGAATTGGGAGATTCGATATTGAGATCAGAATTCGACAAGGCTTTGAAAGAATTGAAAAATAATAAAGCGCCAGGCATAGATGGCATAAGTGCGGACCTTATAAAAAGCCTCCAGTGAAGGAACTCGCGACGCACTGTTCGAATTGATTAGAGATATGTACGAAAAAGGAGAAGTACCGGAAGATTTCCAAAAGAATAAAATTGTCGCTATCCCGAAAAAACAAAGGGCAGACGAATGCGAGAACTACAGAACGATCGGTTTAACTTCACATGCTTCGAAAATACTGACCAAAATTATATACAGGAGGATGGAAAATAAAATAGAGAGTAGATTGGCAGAAGATCAGTTTGGATTCAGAAAAAATAGGGGAACGCGAGAAGCAATTTTAGCACTTAGGGCAGTAATAGAGGAAAGGATAGCGTTGAAAAAAATCTGTGTACATAGGTTTTGTAGATATACAAAAGGCTTTCGATAATGTGGACTGAGAGAAGATGTTTGCGATCCTGAAGAAGGTGGGAATAAATTATAAAGATAGCAGAATAATATACGAATTATATAAGAATCAAAGTGCAATAATAGACATAGAGGGTCAAGAAGGGGAAGCACAAATAAGAAGAGGGGTGAGACAAGGATGCTCATTATCGCCACTGATTTTCAATTCATATATAGGAGAAGCAATGAACGAAGTGGAGGAGGAAATTCAGTCGAAATTACAGATTCAGGGAGAAAATATAAGTATGCTGAGATTCGCGGATGACATGGCTATATTGGCCACGAGTAGTACTGAGTTGGAAAATATTCTCAACACTATGAGAACAATATTATTGGAAAACTATTGTATGAATATAGATAAAGACAAAACAAAATTCATGATGTGTACAGCAGCGAAAACAGCTAGAAGAACGGAAATCAAAATAGATAACGAGACAATTGAACAGGTGAAAGAATTCAAATATCTAGGAAGCATAATTACAGAGAACGGCAAAAGTGAAAGAGATATAAGAGCAAGAATAGCACAAGGGAAACAGGCTTTTTATCAAAAGAGACAGTTATTATGCTCAAAAAATATAAGCTTGGAAGTAAGGAGAATTCTTGGAAAGTTACGTTTGGAGGACAGCATTATATGGTTGCGAAACTTGGACAATGGGGAAAACTGATCAACGAAGACTCGAAGCTTTTGAAATGTGGTGTTATAGGAGGATGCTCAGAATCAAATGGATAGACAGAGTCAAAAATGAAGAAGTACTCGAGCAGATAAATGAAAAAGAAATCTTTGAAACACATCGTGAAAAGGAGAAGCAATCTTATAGGACACACATTACGGCATGTGAGTTTATTGAAAACAATATTGGAAGGGAAAATGAATGGTAAAACTGGTAAAGGTAGACCTAGATTGAGTTTTAATATGAAGCAAATCGTACAAGACAAGGGATGTAGTAGATATGTGGAAATTAAACGTTTGGCGGATAATAGACAACGGTGGAGGGTTTCATTAAACCAGTCGTAAGACTGATTACTTCATGATGATGATGATCATATATGATTCGTACCAAATCCATATATGAATCAATTAGTTTATATATGGGCCATATATGAATCATTTTTACTAGGGAAGGTGGGGAATTCGAATCTGACGTCGAAAAACGAATTCCAGATAGCGGATCCAACATTGCGGACGTGGATCTAGTCAATTTTACATTCATATACAGATTCATATGAGACATGGGTTCTAGGGGTTTCGAGGGTGCTGAATTCGAATCTGGGGTCAAATCCCGAATACATGATAGCGGACCCAAGATGGCGGACGTGAATTCAGTGAACTTCGCATTTGTGAACAGATTTGTATGAAACATGGGTTCTAGAGGTTCTGGAGGGTGGGGAATCCAAATCTGACGTCAAAAAACGGATTCAAGATGGTGAATCAAATATGGCGCACGTGAATATAGTCATTCTGGCTCTAATGAACAAAATGATATTGTTATATGTAACACGGGTTCTAGGGATTTTCAAGGGTGCTGAATCAAAATCTGGGCTCCAATGTTGAAAGAAAATAATAAATCCGATCTTCCCGTGTAAGCTTGACTGCTTCCGAAGACTCTTCAAGCGCTGGTTGACGTTATGACAACTGCGCACTAGTGAGAATCCAACAGTGAAGGAAGTAGCTATTGAAATGAATGAGGCCTGAAAATATTCCGATTCATTCCTGAATTATGGCCAAATAACTCGTCGATACGCTCATTACGTTCAAATGACTTTTAGCTTACGCTTTCGTCGCGCTTCCAAGCTTTATTTCCACCAGGGCAGTTGAAATTCTGCAGCTCTTCAGGTACATGTTTCTGAATCATTTGGAGATGGTATAAAGAATGGTAGGCAATAAGTTTCAGGCTTTCTGAATATCACATTGACAAAGTTTCTCAACTGGTGAAAAACCGATGAGTGCCTGTTCATATATCCCCGTGCTGTGCGGATAGACGGAGAGTGTTCTAAGGTGCGCAGTCCTTGGTCTACCGGACTTCATGCACGGAGAAAAGTTTTATATTAAAGATTACTATATTCGTATGGTACTCTTGGGATATACTTTATTATGAGGCTCAGAATCATATTTATTCCAAATTCCAACATATTCATTCTTCTCTCCGCGAGAGAGTATGGTGAACTCTCATATACTTGTGGTTCATAACGACATAATCAAATATATCCCAAAAGTACAATATAAATATGGTAATCTCTAATATAATATTCTTTCTGTGTGCGTATTGCCTGACGCGTCGCAGCCAACAAACCAATATTTCTCGAACACCTCTTACAGAGACTCCATCGATATCATGAACGTTTTTCATGTGGGATTGGACGCAAAATACGATGATGTGACCTTCGAATTCCTACCATTTGGGTAACAGTAATTGAATTCGTTTTTAACATTCCAATTACTCATAATCAAATGAATTTCCGAGTTTCGATGATTGGTACTATTCTGACAAGAAAGTTCGTTCCATTAACTTCAAATTGGATAAAACTAAGTCTGAACGATGAATAGGACCAGAGTTATGATCGTTTTGAAATTGATCTATTTGAGGATGAGTGGAATTTCGAATTCCTATATTTCTGAAAATAATAAGAATGAAAGAAAATCCCGATATACGTGTTCCCTTATTTTAGGTACAGAACTCATGAGGAAATTTCTAGATGAATCCGAGAGATGTCGTCTGAAAAGTGTTCGGTTTGTAAAAGAATCCATATCCCATATGCGGAAATGATGAATAATGATAGTTTCAATCCTTCTGATCAAAAAATTTCAAATTGATTTGAGTTTGAATTCCTGTAGGAATCGAATTTGGATTTCTCGAGGATAAATGAAACGGATTGAATGGAATTCCAACAAGTTCTTCCCAATTTCATGGATACCTATTTGTACAACTCTTCACACATTTTATTGGCATGGGATATCTCATTATATTTCACAACGTATGTATATATTCCGGAATGCCGCCACATTTGACTTCACTTCAATAAGAATTCGAGAAAAGTTACAAAAGAATTGAGAGAAATCCAAACCAACAACATTGATTATAGGATCTTTGACAAATATTGCACCCACATATGTGATAGTTGATGAAACGGTGTACCAAACTAAAACATACCCGACAACTCCAAAAAAGTAGAAAAACAACGCCAAGTCCATGAAAGAATGTAAATCTCTCACAATAACAATGAACAACAACTTCACCCTGCCCAGAATTCTACTCGGGATGTGGAGGGTATACTATTTCGAAAAAAAAGAGAAATCAATAACAGCTACCAAGTACATTTGGCGGTCTAAATGATATGTGAAAAATTTTGGGATATTGTAGCTTTAATTTTTCAAAAATGCATTCACAGTAATTTGTGATTTTTAAAAAAACATCCTTATCTTGAAAATTTATATGAAGGAAAATAGAACAGAAATTAGGTTGATCCATTTCACACTAGTGTTGCCGCGAGCTTCAAGCCAGCTCGAAGCTCGGCTCGGCTCGGCTCGTAATATCGAGCCGAGCTTCGAGTCGAGCTCACAAAGGTTTTCTTCGAGCCGAGCCACATCGAGTTTCGAGCCGAGCCGAGCTCACGTCAAAAGCTCGACGAGTTGAGGTTCCTGACTCGAGTCGAGCTAAGCCGAATCGAGCCGAGCTTATGTTGAAAGCCCGACGAGCTGCTCTCATTATAAGCTTCTTATATAATACACTAAACTGTTGACTACCGGAGCACTATATGAGTTTCTCATTTTTTGAATTCATATTTACATCAAAATATGCAGAGAATTTACTTTTTCTCTTGGTTGTATTGATACTGATTCTGTTTGATTCCATGGTAACGGGATCATCATCATCAGTAATGTCGTTCCCACTTTCATTACTTTGAGAATCTACTTTTTGCCGTTCAACTTTTTTCTGATCCATACTCATACTGTTAAATTATGAAAATATATGAATTAGGAAAGAACAGATGATTTCATTCAAAAAAGTGAGGGTTATAGAAAAAAAAAACAATTGAATCTACTGATTTCATCAACTATTTACAAGACCATTGTTCGAAAAATGAGCCAGGGGTGATGCAAGTGAAATTCAGATAGCAGAAAATTTATTCTGTAAAATTAGATTATCC